>JBBMKA010010007.1:8710-35877 GCA_037833695.1 Sechiopsis laciniata
CACACTTATGTCGCAAAATTATTCTTGTGGTAGCTAGATAAGAAGCAGATTAGTGTTGCATCTTCATTTTTTAAATTAAAAAAAAAAACATTTTTATTAGGAAAATTGCATTGAACGAGCTCTTCTCATAAAATAATTATAAATGTAAATAAATTTTAAAATATTTTCATCCATAGACATTTAATTGTATTATAAATACTCAAAAATACATATTAATATAATACAGTTTATAATAAAGTATGTGATAATATTCACTAATACCAATGATTATAGTGTTTTTTTTTTTTTGAACAAATACTAATGATTATAGTTGCTAATTCTTTTAAAAGTGAATATATTTGTAATTGTTTTCTAAATTTGACTAATCTGTAAGTTTTCCTTATTACTATTACTTTAACTCTTTGAACTCATCTCAAGTGGGTAGCGGCTCGTTTGCATACCACATCTCAAATTCCCACCAAGCTTTCGCCTCTTCATTCAAGGCGTGAACGCATCACAACACACTTTTTGTTCCTCAGAACAAACCGTGTGGTGGAAGATGGTCTCCATAAATGACAACCACGTCTTAGCTACTAATGGGTCCTCGGACAATCCATTGAGAGTCTTAGGACCCCGCTTCTTGAACTCCTTCAAGAACTTAATACTACACTCTGTTTCTACTTGACCTCTTCAAACCTTTGTTTCTTGTTGCCCATGCTGCTTGTAGTTCTTTAGCTTTAGTTTGTTGTTTGTTTTTCGCTCATGTCTAGGTTGTGGACTTGGTTTAGAGTTGGTGTTGGGGATAATTTTACCCACTGTGGTTGGAGAAGTATTGTACTCTTTGCTTCTGTTTTTAATGAATCTATTTTTTTTTAAAGTACCAACATATTTTTTTTTATTCAAATATCATTTTACCTTTGTACTTTAAGAGTTGTTCAAAGAATTAATTTTAAGATTTATATACATGGATTAAATGCCAATATAATAATAATATCTTAATCGATATAAATGTGTGTCTATCATCGACGGATCATAAATTCAAATTTCTCACTTAGAGATTAAACTTTGACATTAGTTAGAGAAATATAAATAAAATTAAACCAAAAATCATAAAATGAAAATGAGAATTATGAAAAATGGTGGGTTCAATTGAAATTATGGGTTTAGGGTTTGATAGTGAAATATCAAGATACCCTCTACTCTCTTCCTGCAAATTCCATCTTTAATGTATATTCTTTACTTTAACCTTTATCCCTTTACCTTTTCTGCTATGCTTTTGCTTACGTCACCTCATCATCTCTCAT
Source organism: Sechiopsis laciniata (assembly GCA_037833695.1). NCBI lineage: Eukaryota > Viridiplantae > Streptophyta > Magnoliopsida > Cucurbitales > Cucurbitaceae > Sechiopsis > Sechiopsis laciniata. The sequence goes on from JBBMKA010010007.1 coordinate 9,994, forward strand.
TCTATCACTTTTTTTCCTATCTACAAAAGAATCATTTAAAAAAAAAAAAAAAACAAAACATAACTTCATTAACCACAACCATATCCCCATACTCGAGGCCAAACATTGATTGGACGCTATAATTTTGTGTGTGACTATTCAAATGGAAAGAGTATATAGTCTCCTAGCAAAATCATACTTTCCCACCATATAATCATACTCGATATGGAGTCTCGAGACTCCAATTGAAAAGACATAATACCTATTAATTATTTCAATTTTAGAAATTATTTTTATAGTTTTTGAGGATAATCAGGCATCCATGTCCCTAAAGGATAAGACTCCCCTAAAGAAACATGGAGGGAGTTAGCCCAAAAAGAAAACCTCGTCATGAACCTACGGTTTTCCTAAAAGCACACTAACATTTGTCATCATAGTCTCATTCTATAATAAGTAACATCTCTACCAAATGTATAATCTAATAAAAATTACTCTCCTTCAAATATTATTGATTTTTAAAAAAAAAAAGTTAATGAATGATAAAAAAAAAATAAACCTACATTATATACGTTTTTTTAGGAAATGAAAACAAATTTGATGATAGACTTGTCAAATTGTACCGGTTTAGATCCTCAATTTTTAAATTTTGTTATATTGGATCGTAAGTTAAAATATTGTTGCAATTTTCAACCTTGATTCAATTTTTACTAATTCTTTAATAGAAATAGTGTAAAGATCTTCCTAAACTTATTAATGTCAATAAAATTAAAATTTAGCACAAAAAATAATTTTGACCCATGAATGAATTAACTTTTTCAAAATTCATGAACTTCAATGAAAAAAAGTTTTAATGTTGCTTTTTTTCTTTTCCCCTATAGTTTTATCAATTTCATATCGTACAGATATTTATAAATATTGCATCATGCATGTACAAGAGAACTGTTTTCAACGATATTTGAAACGTGAAATTATTAGCAAGTTAAAATCGTTAATACTTCTTTAAAGTTTGAGGTTAAGATTGATACACTTTGAGGTTCAATTTGATAAAAATCAACAAATTGATACTACTTGAGAAGTTGAGTGGGAGAATTTGATCTTATAACATTGAAAATTCATATACTTTGTTATATACTTTTTAATGGATGAACTATTCTACCAAAATAATTATAAATATAATTAAATTTAAAAATATTTACATTCATAAATATAAATACGGTTCAATACTGTATTATTAATATTCATTATTATAGTATTATGTATTATTAATATAATATTATGTACTATTAATATAATAGTATATATTATTAATATAGTATGGTATATTATTACCATATTATGTATTATTAATACATTATTATTAATACCTATAATTATGATTGTTGATTTTTTTACCATGTTCTTGTAAGTTTCCTCTTTCACTACTTTTAAATGTACGGAAAACTATAGCCATAATATCAAAATTCCCTTTATCCCTATTTTCAAAAAGTCTAGGCTCGATTCATTTAAAAAAAAATTTTAGGCCCAAAGTCCACACTGATTTATGGCCTGGCCCATTTTTATTTGAGCCTAGAAAAGTGGACCGAGCCACAAGATAAGGTAACTATAGAGGCCCAAATAAAAACATTTTTTGCGTTATGGAACCATGCAAGGGTACAAAATAAGGAAATGGTAGAAAATGACTAGATTTTTAAAAATAATAGAGGACATGACTACTTTATATGAAAGTTTAAATGAATGGTTAAAAAAAATCAAAGGGGAGAGATACATGTTTCATCCCAAACTACCATTTAGTGGTTTTCAATTTAATTGTTTTACAAAAAGAATGATGAGAAAATTAATCATTTTTCCTAAATCTAAGTATAACTAACCACGCTTTATTTTATAATATTACAAAAATTCTAAGATTATGGGATGTTGACGGGTAGTTCATAAAAATAAAAAAATAAAAAAATAAAAATTACGTTGATCAAAAGTGCCGGAAGAAAAAAAATAAAAATAAAAATCATGTTTGATAAAAGCAAGATCACAATGTACAAACATCGTGCATAATGATAAGTTGTAGGGACTACAGATGCGATGCATAATTTCGGGGGGGGGGGGGAGGAAGCAAACAGTGTATTCTAATGATCCAATTCATACGTATATACACATTCCAAACAAGATTAACAGCTATAACACAACAAGTACGGATAAACACATAGCATAAATGGGGTTTCAGTCTTACATATACATATGTAAGCAATCCACTAGGCCAAAACCAATGATGTAAACCCCCCAAAAAATGCACTAGGCAAAGTTACAAAAACTAAGTAGTCAGAAATGATGACTAGGTTAAGTTTCTATGCTTCCCGCATTACGTGACTGATCTGTCGCATGTGCTTAAATCACGATATACAGTGGAGGTACAAACATAGTGTATACTGATAAGTTGTAGAGACTACATATGTGGTACATAATTTTGGATCTGTCGCATGTGCTTAATTTTGAGCCACTTGAACTCAATGCTGATCTTACCTTTGAAGAAAAGCTTGTACAAATCCTTGCTTGGGATTGAAAAGTTGTACGCAACCAAGAAATTATAATAGTTAAAACTCTTTTGCGTAGCTCGAGAGTAGAAGCAGGCACCTGGAAGCGTGAGAGCGAGATGCGATCTCGTTTTTGAATGATTTATGTCTTGAACTTTCTATTTTTTTTTACTTTCGAGGACGGAAGTTCTTTTAGTGGAGAATATTGTTGCATTCCTGATTTTTCTTTAATTTTAAATAGGATTTTTAATTTTATTGTGATTAATTTGAGTTATCTTTTAATAAAAACACAAGATTTTATATTTAGTTTTAACTCCAAGTAAAAAAATCCTTCAAATCAAGGACAGTATATTCTTTTTAAACACATGAGATTTCAAGATATTGCTTTATATTCAAATATGTCCATTCCTATTATTTTTTAAAAAAGTAAATTCCTTTTAACCATTTGACAAAAGACCCAACCATTATAATACACAATAGGCAAATCCTAAACTTCATCTTCTTCTCTCCTCACTCACACACCCAATGACAATTCATGTTTTCCCTTTCCCCTTTGCACTTCACTCTAGCCAATTGCGAAGCCCGCCACCTCTCGCCATCACCCCACGAAGCTCCGCCACCTCTCGCCATCACGCCACAAAGCCTCGCCGCCTCTCTCCATCATGTTGTGAAGTTCCTGCTGACGTCGCTAGTTTGTCATGAGTCCAAAATCCCCAACACTAAAGCTGTCCATTCTTGTATAAGAGATTTGAACAAGGTTGGATAAGTTGATCTTAAATCATCTTAAATCTTTGATATTGAGTTCCTAAAACAAAACTATTGTTCTAAATTTAAGAGAAATTTTTTCCTAGACGATAGACTTTTCATCTTCCTAAAAATCGTGCATTTAATGTCCCCTTAAAATACAAGTTGAGTTACTTTTCCAAACTATTTTTTAATTTAATAAATAGTGAGGTGATTATACGGATTATGTGAACTAGATGTATAATAATATTTTGTCAATGTTAAGAACAATATTTTAAAATTACGTACAGAGTTTAAATTTTCAAAATATCTAATTTCACGGTATATTTTCAAAAGTTTAAATTGTCAACTTTAATCATTTTGACTAAGATTTTTTTATAATTATACATTATTTTATAAAGTCAGATCATTACAATTACAATTTTATAGACCTTATTTATTTTTATTTAATTGTTTATTTTAGAGAGAAAAAAATATTTTTTTAGGTGTGACTTACCTAACATATTTAAAAACAACTAAAGTAAACAACATTTTTATTTTAAAATGAGAAAGATTAAAAATGATGAAATAAAAAAAAATTATATAAGACAAAAAAAAAAAAATCTTATAAACAAAAAGAAAAACGAGGGGAGGTTCGTGGCGCTTCCATGAGTGGACCGTAGAAGGTCCCCCAAAATTTTATAATTTATTAATATAAGTACCTAATATACAAGTTTTCACTAAATTGACCAGCGACTCAGTGTATTTGGCCCATTTAAAATGTCAAATAGCAAAAGTTCAATACTTTGTTTGAAATATTATTTTTTAATTATTTTCATAGTACTTTTTTTTGTTCTCTTTTTGTTCCTTTCTCTCTCTTCTTAAAAAAAAAGTTTATTAGTATGTTTTCATCTTTACTTTTTTTTTATTCATTTTTGTGCATTTTTTCGTTATTTCTTTTTCCCTTATTTTATTTTGTAAATATATATTATTTTGATTTTTATTAATATTTTTTAATTGTTCTCTCTATTTTTCTTTGAGAAATAATTGTTTTTCTCTATTTTTCCTTTATATTCAACACATACTTTATTTATTTATTATTTATTATTTTTATATTATTTATCTATTTAAAATTTATTTAAAAATATATAGAAAACTATCTTTTTAAATATTTTACACTTATATGTTTTTGTATAAATATTTTTAAAAATATATTTCTACATATATTTATATTTTTTATCTATGTCTCAATTATTATAACTTATAAACTATATTTTCTTTACAAAATTATATCCATTTTATAAATTAATTTTTTTTAAAAATGTTATCAAATTAGATTTTAGTATTTATCAAGTAAATTTTAATATTTGTGTAACGACCCAACTTCCTAAAATATTCTAATGGAGTGTTACTTGTGCATACATATTAAAATCCTCAATATCAATCTAATAACCACATGGATTTTGCAACAAAACATCATAAAAACATGAAAACAGTACTGATAGTTCGAAAACATACAAAACATAGTTTGGGATCCTGATAGTTCAAAATAAAAGATAGTTTAGCAGAGTTGTAAACGTAAGTTCGACACTATATAAAATAATGCAGAAACAGGAATAATGACATCGTGTCCATAATCGATGTAGCTCCCAGCCTAGCCACCTCGGGATGGATCAGTACTTGAAAATGTAAGGGGTGAGTATATTGAAATATGCCCAGTAAGGAGCCTCACCATGGGGTTAAGCATGCAAACAAAAACAAGTTAAAAGATATGACAACTAAAGCTAAGTGCCTCGCACATGCGTACCCTGCCTTCGGGCCTGTCACGAGCAAAACAATGTCAAACGACGGCGTGCAAGTTGTGAGCAAGATATGGCTAAATGCCGAGCAATCATCTGACCATTGTCAGGGGAGAATCACAAGTGAGAGAAACACACAAGTTTCCTAAACCTCGGGTCGGGGAACGTCTCATACCGTGTCCGAAGAGACATACACAATTGTCTCGGGGTAGCCTGACCACTGTCAGGGACCTACCAAACTGCAACAGCAGATACATACACGAATGCCTCGGGTAGCCTGACCTATCAGGGAACATAATGTCGAACATAACAAATTAGGATAATCGGACCTAGTTATTCTAACGCCGAACATAACAAATTACGAACAAAGCCTTAGCCGATAAATCAGATAAATCGAGCATATAAATATTGCAACACGTAAACAGTTAAACATAGATGGAACCAACAACATCGAAACATGCAAAGAACCCAAGGCATTCCAATCAATCGAAAGGTTAAACAGATAAAAAGTTCACCATATATACGAAAAGAGGTACAATTTAGGAAATGATGATGCAATCACAAAGGCATAACAATAGAAACTTGACAGCTTACGAGCTACACACAATTTCATGCTACCACGAATATTAATCAGTTCAAACAGTGAATCACAACACCAACACATACATGTGATAAGTCATCCAACATTCAATTCTTGTAAATCCTAACATGCCACTATTTACATGCTTTAAGCCACAAACCTGGATCATAATGAAACTTCTTACCTTTCCGACTTTCTCGTCTAAACCACCAAGAGAACCCACGAGCGAAACGACGAGTCAAAACGATAAAAATCGAGAGTACCTAAACATAGAAACACGAGTAAAAGTCAACGAAACGAGCAAACGAAACCGAAATGGCCAAAACAGAGCTCACCATGCGAATGAGATTGAAAAACTGTGTTTGCGACGCGTCGCCAGGATGCAGTGGCGGCGTGTGGCCAGTCGGCGCTGATGCGTTGCCACAAAAACGAATAACCCTTACCTCAAACTTTTCGTCTCATTCTCTTGGTCACAGAATTGGTCTCGGTTTTGCGAACGGACTCCTCTAGCTCCAGGAAACTACGAAGAAGGAAAGTAGATCTAAGGTGGTTTCAACTTAACTCGCCAGAAAAGTCCATTAAAGGCTAGGAAAACGAAGCTTGAAAATAGAACTTGAACGAGGGAAAGGGCATACCCGCAAAGAAGACGAGGGGCTTGCTCACTGGTGAACTCAAAACTAGGAACCTCCACGAGCGTGAGGTACGAGCTCGTGAAACCCAGGTGCGGCCGAGCTAAAATACAACTTTGGCGAGCTTGGAAAGACGACTGCGACAGCTCGAGACTCAGATGTGGCAGAGGAAGACGCCAGCGAGAGTTGCTGATCAGAGACGGCCTCGGCGTCGATTGCTCCACCGTCGACGGGAACCGCAAGCACGGGAGGGCTGAAGCGACCAACCACGCTTATCCATGTGGCGAGATCTGGATCGAAGAGTCAATGAACGGCCGAGATGAGGTCTGAAAGAGGGATCAGACGGCTGCGAGGCAAGGCTTGCACCGACGGCTAAGATGAACTCCAAAGCACGGCTATGATTGCGACACGTCGACGCTAGGATTGAGTGGAAGGGAAGAGGAAGATGGATGGTTAGGATTGAGGCTGGGTTTCAAGGGTTTTGGTGGCTGGTCCTTGGGATTGTAAAAAGGCAAGCAAAATGTTCTATTTATAATTAAACCCATTTCCCCTTTTTATAATACATAAAATCCTACACTTAAAAGAGAATTTAACATTTACTCAAAATATATAAAATACACTTAAACTTTTAAATCGTTGTTTTGACATATAATATAACTTGAAATAATAACTTAAACATTAATTTGAGATTTAATTTAAATTAACCCCAACTCAAATAACTTATTTACATTTCTTTTTAAGCCTTTTTGTTTAATAAAAATTGGTTAATTACCCTAGAGAATAAAATTATGGATTGTAAAAAAAAAATAGTTTCCAATGCTAAATCTAATTAACTCACTTTAAACTTAATAATTATTAAGGGTGTTACAATTTGATTCTATAAAAAAATTATAATATTATATAATTGGAAGTTAGATAGTATATTGAAAGTTTAAAAACTCATTAATTTAGAAATTCAAATTTTTTTATATATTTGTAAAATATAATTTTTGGCTCATTATATATTTAGTTTGAGGATTTTTTTTTTTTTCGAGAAAATTATAGATTATAGTTTGGCGAACTAAAAGATTAAGCGTTTTATTCAAAAGGCCGTCACCTATCTTGTTAGAGAAATATTTGCATGCAGATGTGGCCAGATTTTAGCCATTTGATTTTTCATTTTTTTCTTTTAAATGATTATTCTCCAAATTAAAAGCAAAGTAGTTAAAATTTGGCCACATGAGTGGCTCACTACTACAATATCTCATAAAGATGGCGAGTAGGAAAGATGGATTTGAAAAAACATGGAAGAAATGGTGGTGGGTACGTGAACCCGCCGTTAAAAAGTAACTATGGCGGGCACGTGAAAGGGTTTTGATGGCGGGCGCTCTCGCCATCTTATATTGACCCATTTTAATTTCACACGAGCCCCACTTTCTCTTTCCAACTTTACCAAATTTTTCTCTCTCTATCCGAGCCCCACCCTTTTCTTTTTTTCCTCTTCTCCTCTTCTCATTTTCGGCCATTGTCAAGCTCACAAGGTCTAGGGTTTTCCATTTCCTTCCAATTTTTGCCATTTTCGATCACTTTGAAGCTCACAAGGTCGGGTTTCTTCAATCCTCAGCATTTTCAAGCTCCCATTTTGCCATTTTGCCCACTTTGGAGGTTAAGGGTTTAGCTAACAAATTTTGAAATTTCTTCACAAATTAGGTAACTTTTAGCTGATTTATGTTGTAATATTTCCATATATTTACAAGTTTGTTTCAAATTTGTTGTTTTGTTAGTTTTGGTAAAGTTTCTTTACAAATACATGTTGTAATTTTTTCATATATCCATATATATATTTCAAATATGTGCATTTGTGTTTCTTGTGATAAATGTCATTTTCATGTTTGTTTCATTTGGACATTTGTTTCAAAGTTACCTTAAGACTTAAATTTGGGCATTTTTGCTTGTTTCACAATTTTGGCTATTGAGCATTTTCATGTAATTTTTGTTTGTTTGATTAGATCGTAAGTTGATTTACATGTATGACATTAGAAATAATTGTATTGTTTTAGAATTAATTAAGTTAAATTCTTTGTTGATTTAAGTTGAGTTAGATATGTGACTCGACTCTACTTTGTTTTAAAAAATTTGTAGGTTAAGTTTCTCTAGTTGGCTAGATTTATAAACATGGCTATAGATAAGTCGTGGATGTTTAAGGATCAAATTTCACAAGAATACAGTTTGGGAGTTGAGATATTTATAAACAATGCAATACAACATTCGAAAGGAAATAATGTCGTTTGTTGTCCATGTTTGAAATGTGTGAATGCTAAGTATCAAAATGTGAATGTAATAAGAGACCATTTATTTTGTAATGGTATTGATCAAAGTTATAACACATGGATTTAGTATGGACAATCAGTATCAAGGAAAAGAAACATGGAAAGTGTTCCAATAGATGATGTTGTAGATGAAAATGTGGAGGATGACCCGAATGACCCAATAGGGATGTTTGAGGCTGCACAAAATTATTTTAACAATAAATCCCCTATATTTGAGGAAGGATTAGAGGATACCAAGAAACCGTTATACCTTAATTGTAAAGATTTTACCAAGATATCATTACTGATTAGGCTTTATAATTTGAAAGTAAAGCTGTTAAGAATTTCTTAGAGCTGTTAAGAATTCCTGAGCATTTTATTGCCTAGTCTTAATGAAATTCCGATATCTACCTATTAGAAGACAAAAAAAAGCATTTAATGGAGAACAAGAATATGGAATACCCCATGAACAGCTAAGTGGTGAAGAGATTCTTGCACAATTGAATAGTTTTCAATTACGTATGACAAGTGACAATAGCTTACAAAATCTTATTGGAAGAAAAAATCAATTTTTTTTTGAATTGGAGTATTGGAAACATTTTCACGTGCGACATTGTTTAGATGTCATGCACATTGAAAAAAAATCGCGTTTGAATATTATCGAACCCTACTTGATATTCCTGGAAAAATAAAAGATGAACTAAAAACTCGTGAAGACTTGGCAAAATTAAGACTTGAGTTAGCCCTAATTAAAAAAGGAGAAAAAAAAAGACATTCTTGCCTCCAGCATGTTACACACTATCAAGAAAAGTGAAGATGGGTGTGTGAAAAGCTTATTTGAACTGAAAGTGCCTGAAGGTTATTTATCCAACATAAGCAAATTAGTTTCGCTTACTGATTTGAAACTTTACGAGCTTAAATCGCATGACCATCACGTTTTGATGCAATAATTGCTACATGTAGCAATTCGTGGTGTTTTGCCTAAACACATTAGATATGCGATTATTCGTCTATGTTTCTTCTTCAAAGCTATATGTAGTAAGTCGATCGATTCATTTAAGTTGAAGGGATTGCAGGATGATGTTGTAATCACTTTATGCCTATTAGAAAAATACTTTCCACCAGCCTTTTTCACAATCATGGTTCACCTTATGGAGCATCTTGTAAGAGAGATTGAATTTTGTGGACCAGTTTATTTGAGATGGATGTATCCGTTTGAAAGGTATATAAAAGTTTTGAAAGGTTATGTGCGTAATAGAAATAGTTCAGAGGGATGCATTGGAGAAAATTACATATTGGAAGAGTCGATAGAGTTTTGTTCTGAATTTTTACAAGGAGTTGAATCAGTAGGGTTACGATCATCGAACAAAATGATAGATTTAAATATCGATAAATCATTATCTGCCGCCATTTATAAAACACCAACTAAAGATATGATTGATCAAGCACATATGTATATACTTCATAACGTAGATGAAGTGCTTCCATATGTAGACCAACACATGGAAATGTCGTCTAAAAGGAATCCTACTAAGTCTAAAAATAAAAAATGGCTTTAAGATAAACATAATCGCAAATTTAGCAGTTAGTTGCATGATCAGGTTGGGTTGGCTTTAAGGGTTTAAAGACATTCTATATCATCTACGTTAAAATGGATATCACATGGACCTCGTTCAGAAGTTACCACTTACCAAGTTACATGGTTAATGGTATTCTATATCAAACAAAAAAAATGTGATGATCTTAGAAGTGTGCAAAATAGTTGAGTTATGATAACAGCTGAAACTAAGCAAATTTCTAGTTCGAATGACAAAAATCTGGCATAGTACAAGAAATTTGGGAGCTCGTTTACCATGGTTTTAAAGTCGTCTTATTCAAATGTGATTGGGTTGAAAATAATGGTAGGATTAAAGTAGACGATATGGGATTTCAACCATAGACCTAAATCGCATTGGACATAAATTTGACTCTTTCATTTTAGCCATTCAAGCCAAACAAGTGTTCTACATAAAAGATCGAATTAATCCTCGTTGGTCAGTGGTGCTAACGCCTTCACAAAGAATAGTTGTAGAACACGGTCATGATGAAGCTGATATTGACCAAGATTGTGGGTACGGAGTCATAGAATCTCTACCTAATATTGTCGATGATGATTCAGACACCTATATTAGAAGTGATTGTGATGGTATTTGGATTAATAAATAGGTTAGTGTTTTTGTGATTATTTAACTCATATTCATGTTTTCAATTTGTAATTGACATAGATTCTTTCTTATGCATGTTCACATTATGTCTCGGTGGGATAGCGATCATGCTGATGATGTTCCCATGGATAGACAGTCTTCTTGAAATTGAAATACTAGAGAAGTGACAGTCTTGCGCGAGTTTGCTCAAAACAGGATGATAGGAGAGCGGCGCACTCTTCAGTATAATTCTATGGGTCAAGATATTGGCGAGGCTTCAACAAAATTTCGTAGTTTTATTGATCTAAATGTTAGGACTCAAATACCTATCACATACGATGAATGAAAATTTTTCCCTGACCAACTAAAAGAGAAGATTTGGGATTGTATACAGGTATAACTAGGGATGAAAATGGGTAAGTTCGACTCGGTTATTGTGCAAAACCAGTGCCAAACTGCCTAAAAAAATAGAGAAAAAGTAAATCCGAAACCGAACACTTCTCTATCTGAACTGTACCGACCGAATCATCTAAACTGTCGGTTTGTTCGGTTCGGTTAATGTATAACCGAGGTGTAAAAAATGATACAATATTTTTCAATTTAAATGTTGAGAAATCTCACTGCCCAATACACTCTCACATCCTTCTTTTTATATTTTTTAGACCCTTTCACATCATCTCTTTATCTTGTTTCTTGTAAATCAAAACTAAATTTTAAAATTGATTTGATATAACACTGACACAACTATTTTAAAAAGATGTTACATACAATATAATATTCAAATAAAATTGGATATGACAAAGCCTAAGAGTACTACCACTTTACACCTAAGGTCCTACACTACACCTATCCTAATGTGTTGTCTTATCACTTTAAAGTTGAAGTGTAAAACAAGTAAAAGTGTAAAAAAAATTATTTCTTCTCTCACGAATAACAATTCCAAAGTTTATGTTTCAAAAAAAAGTTATAGGTAAAGCAAGAAGAAGTTTACCTCTATATTCAATTTCTACAAATAACGGCACTCAAGCTTGAAGAGTTGAAGTGAAGCAAGGAAGAAAAAATCTCTAATTGAGTCACTTATTTTCTTTTTCGTTGAAATTTTAAGTTTTTGAAGACTAGAGTTTGCGGTTCTATTTATTTGTGTTAAAGGTAAGGTATGTATATTTTCTTTTTTCAAGAGTTAGAATTCGCTGCTCTTTTTTTTCAAATTTCTCACACATTTGGAATGTAATATCTTAAAGATTTATTTTATTTTGTACCTTTTTTATTGTTAAAGCCAAAGGCTCTAAACTTCCATCCCGTGTACGCGCATAATATCAATAGTTTTTTTTTTTTTTTTTTAAAGCAGTATGCAAACGGGTTAGACGGTCGGCTCGGTCTAAATAGGCGGTGATGAATAGTAAACCAAAATCGGCCGCTTTAACTCGGTTTTGAAAATTTTAAAATCAATTCCAATCGATTTAGCCGAACCGCAATCGAACTGCCTCGGGTTTGGTTCGGTTTCCTAATTTTGGTCGGGTTTTCGGTTTTGCTTGCATCCCTAGGTATAACTACATATTATTTAAATTTAATCATGTATTTCATACTTAATTATTAATCTAACTTATTCTATTGTTAGCAGATGACGTTTAAGGTTGATCCTATGTCAAAATCTAATGTCATAACGTTTATGTCGACGACATCTAGGATGTTTAAATACAATCTAACCAAAAAATACATCAAACGATTCATGGGCCAATCTGCGATTTTAAGAACACCACCTAGTAAATACACTTGGATCACATAAGAGCAATGAGATTATTTCGTGGAAATCAAATTGTCAGAAAAGTTTAAGGTCCCTAGCTATTTTTTTTTTTATTAGTGTAATGTCTACAACCTTTAGTATATTCATGCTAAGTATATGTTATACGGAAAGAAAGTGAGGAGAAAAAAGAGTTGCAAGCTCATCAAAAGTACCATCATCATTCCGCTCGAAAAGGATATGCTCAGCTCGGTTATGAACTAGTAAGAAACTCTCTAAACCGTATGAATATATGTTCATATTATGTTTTTTCAACTTTACTAAGTTATGTGCAGTAAATTTTAATTGTAGCATATAGATCTTAAAACTAATCCCTCGAGCCGTGCTGAACTGTTGAAAGCAACTCGAAAGGAAAAGGATAAACAATACGTCGACTAAAACACAATTCCAATGGTAAAAAAAGTTGTAAGTTGTTGTTTCATTTCTTTTATATTTGATTTCGGTTAAACTCTCTGGATGCAAATTTAAAAATATTTTGCAACAGGATGAATTGAAACGTACATATGAAGGTAAAGATATTTTGGCAGATGCATTGGGAACAACGAAACATCGTGGGTGTGTTAGGAGAGTAGGTCAATTTGTATCTCCGTCAGTTTTTAAAAGATGGCTCACCCAAATTAGACGATGGATCAACGACCAATTGAACCAGACCCTCAAGTCGACTGCTCTCAACGATTTAACTCTCCATGTGAGGAAAGTAATAATAGAGCTGTCATAAGGGAAGAAATCAAATCCTTTAAGGGGTCAGCACCATTGGAGAACCAATTGATCGTCCTGATGATGTCTTTGATTTAGGAGAAGTAAGTTTCATAATATTTAGTTTTAATAATACATTTGAATCATATTTTTTTAATCTTAATTACGATTTTCCTTTTCTTTTTCTTAAAGGGTCTGACATGTCAACTAGCCGTTGAACATGAAGGTGACATTGTTGCCATTGGTACAGTGTATGAATCGAGCGGCTCATCCTATGGGATACATGGTATGCCGTTAGGGAAATTCAATGCGCGCGTAACGGTCGATATGATACTCTTGGGCAATAAGTACTTAGACCTGCCCATCCCTATAAACAACGAGGTTCAATACGTTAGACAAGCTCTGAAAACCTTTGTGTCATGACCAAGATCACTAATTATTACAACACATACTGCATCAAAGCAGGTATATAATTGGACATTATATTCTTATAATAATTTAGCATGTACCACATTTGTTTTACTAATAATAGAAAATTTTTATTGTCATAGTCCTCTAATCCAAAAAAAATCAACTAGTAAGAAGTCTATATCAACTACTAGTAAAAAGGCAATTTTAGATTCGCAATTCCATCAATTGAACACGACCATTCCAACCATGATCAGACTAGTATATAATTATGCTAAAGATCAATTTGGTGAAGGTGGCTTGGTAAATATACCTATTACCATAAATGGTTTTGATTCTGAATGCTTTTATACTGTTCAAGATGAGATTTTGCAATATTGTAATATGGAAGAAATAAGCTATATTCCTATACTTTGTTACATCGAGTAAGTTATCGGTTTCCTTCTCAATAGTTATGTTCTCATAATACTTTACGCATTTGTTTTGTTTAATAACGTTTTCACATTCTATTTCAGTTGCATATGGGCTACTTGCGATCAAACAATATTGAATAACTACATACTAGTAAACGGTTTCAACTTTACATCAATTGTGATGAAAAAAAATAATGATCAAATTAACCGTGTAGTTGTTAGGTTGGACATGTTGGAGGATCCTAGTCAACGAATATTCTTTTCCTTCAATACTGAGTATGTGTTCCAAATTTTACATTTTAATACTTATTAATTATATTTATATCATAATCAATATATGTTAATTTGTATATATAGGCACCACTGGATTTTGGTCATCCTAATTCTTGAGGACAATACGGCTTACATTTTCAACTCATTAGGTGAAAATTCGGTCGATGAGGGTTTACACGATATCGTAACTTTGTAAGTTTCTAAATAATAAACTTTTGAGCTTTGAATTTATATTTTATTTTCCAAAAATTTCAATCCAGTCGAGCGTGGCATTCAAAACACGAGTTGAGGGTCATACATTTACTTTGGAAATGGGTGAAGGTAAAGTAGAATCAAATTATTTTGTTAGTCTTCTTTTGTGATGTTGAATTATCGTACTAACTATGTAATTATTTTTTTCACTAGTGCCCTAGACAAAGTAGATACATAGCATGTAGATTTTACATCCAACTATTCATTCAGAAGATGATATACAACACATTCACACACATATTGAGACTTGTAAGTGTTGTAATTAACATATTCATGTTAAATAAAAACACCAAATTAGTGCATGTTATATATATATAACATGCGCTAATTTGATGTTTTTAATTATATGTGTCTTGTAGTTCAGCAATGGCCTAAGCGCATTCACCCAAACTGATATTGATGAGTACGAGTAGGATGGGCAGAGTTCATATGTAGACATATAATAGGAAATTAGTTGTATGTAGTTTAAATATTAATTCAATAGCTTAATGTGACTTTACATAGATTTTTGGAGGGACAAAGTCCCATTTATTGCATACTGGATTTTGGATTTTTCATTATGTTAATATACAGGTGGAGTTTTGTACATGTGATTTTTTTTTAGAATTGCATTATTGCCCTATTATGCTGTCGAAATTTCGGTAGCATATATCCATTATTGTATTAAGACATGCATATATGTGTTTAGATTCTTTTTAGAAGTTAGAATGAGGGGCTTTTGATAATTTATTACAAAATTTAGAATTGGTTAGAAAGGTGTTAATGATCATTTCAAGTCAATATGCGCTTTTTTTCTTTTTTATTATTATTATTTTTTTTAATAAAGTAGAATGACTTTTAATTGCCAGCACAACATACACGCTTTTTTTAATAAATTGAAGATAAAATGTCAAGATCTTTTAATGGCGGACTCCATATTTCCATTTTTTTTTCATAAAGTGTAATGACTTTTAATGGTGGGCACAATATATGTGTCCCTTTTTTAATATACTGATAATGTCTTTTAATGGTGAGCACAACTGAGTTGACCATTTTAAAATAACCTGAGAGCCCTTTTGGTCGGAATTTCTTTCTTTTTTTTTGTTTAAAAAAGACTTTTGGTGGCGAGCCTTTAATAGCCTTTGTGGCAGGCTCGAGCGCCTTTGATAGCCTTTAGTGGTGGGCACGCACAGGCATTCGAGGCTTATTTTTTGTGTCCAGCCATCACAAGCCTTATATGTCAAGGCTATTGTTGGCGGGTTATGGCCCACCATTGTTTATTAATAAAGGCGAGTTACGCCCGCTGTAACACCCTAAAAATATTTAAAAAAATATATTTGAGTTGTTTTAGTTTAAATAAACCCTAACCATTTTATATGTGTGTTTAATTGAATAAACTAAGGCTTAATTGTCATTTTGGGCACATGAATTTTATTTAAGGAAATTAAAGTTAGGGTTTCCAAAGGGTTTTGAAAATACAACTTAAAAATGGAAAAGAATGTATATATAAAAAGGAAATGTTTTCCTTTCTCTCCCACTCATTAAATTCCAGCCACAAAACAAACTAAGCCCCACCCTTTATCTCTCTTCAAATCCACCTTAAACCCATTTCTTATTTCTTAGTTTCACGAATCTATGGAGCTCTGTTTACGATTCCGAGACCAGTTTTATGCTCAGGGCATCGAGGTCTTCGAAACAAGGTAAGGTTTGCTGGTTGGAGTTTTCAGATGAGAAGTTTTGAAACCCGTTTCTTCTTTCGTAGTTTCCAGGAGCAAGAGAGGGCCGTTCGCGATTCCGAGATTAGTTAAGTGCTCAGGGTGACGAGACGAAGAGAAAGAGGTATGATTCATCCCTTTCTGTGGCAGCGTACTGCCGACTGCCGCTGCCACCACCTTTTTCCTGCAAGACGCTGTTAGCTCAGTTTTCCATCTCTGTTCACGTGGTGCGCTCCATTTTGGTTAGTTGTGCTTTGTTTGTCCATTTCGTTGATTTCTATTCTTGATCCTATGTTTAGGTGCTCTCGGGAACTCGTCGTTTAGCCTGTTGTTCAGCTTGGTGGTTCGGTCAAGAACGTCAAAAAGGTAAGAAATTCTATTATGAATCGGGTTTGAGGTTAAAAAGCATGTGAATGGTTTCATTTTAGGATTTACGAGGAATGATTGGTTTATGACTTGTTTCATGATTGTTGTGGTTGGAACCTATGTGGTGGAACTATCTATACTCTAGATAACATAGAATTGTAATGAATCTCTTGAACTGTTTTTCTACCTCTATTTGTTGTGCCATGTGATCAAATCGTCATTCTCTAAATCAAACATTTTGCTTGCATACGTGATGGACTATTTATATGTTTGACTGATCGAATGACTGAGTTGCCTAGGGTAATGCATGTAGTGATTGTGATCGAAATGCTCATGAATGGGTAAGCATGTGTCGATGTTGTTGTTTCATCTATGTTTAATTGTATACTTGCTGCAATGATTATATGCTTGATTTCCTTGCTTTTTGCCTAAGGGTTTGTTCGTAATTTGTTATATTCAGCGTTAGAATAACTAGGCCCAATTATCGTGTTGACCACCTAGAGGAGAAGCTAGCACACCCATTTTAGGACTCGCATTGCGTGATTAATTTTGTGTTATTGATGTGACTCAGTAGTGCCCTTAGGAACTGAGCGAGGATATGGATCCCTGTTGCTTTAAGATACGTGGTTGGACTGCACTAACCTACGGGTTGACTCTTACATCCGAACAATCGGTCGGATCTCATCCACGTGTCACATTAAGTGCAGGACAATGAGTTCCTTGATTGTTGAACACACGTTGCGGGTTGCACCAACCCTCGGTGGGCCAGTTGCACTCGCCTAGGCTAGGCTAGATCTCGTGTGACTCTAGTGCTAGTTATATCTCTTATTTTTTCCATTGTAGTACGTGGGAAAGGGAGTCATTCATGACTCGCTTGATCGCGACACCTACTATAACGACCCAGTACGTAGGAAGCAGAGCAATCATGACTAGAGGCCACTGAGACAGATGATGGTGCGGAGGGATGCTTGTCGGTGAGCCTGCATGCATTTCAGGATGTTGTCTGCAAGCAGTCGGTCTCCGCATGCTAGGGCTTAGCAGTTGGCACCCCGAGATTAGTAGATGACACCCCTTGCCCGAGGTTTAGGGATGTTGTATGTTCTCCTTACTCGTGGCGGGTGCCTGACAGATGTTAGGCTACCCTAAGACATTTGAGTATGTATTTGCGAACACGGTATGAAATGTGTCTTGACTCGAGATTTAGGGATCCTATGTGGTTTCTTCACTTGTGGTCCTCCACGACTTTATCGGTACTCGTGTTGCCCCTCTGATACGCTATTAGAATGGCGCGGCAGAAGTGTGGCGGGTCCTTGACAGTGGTCAGGCTACCCAGAGATAACCGTGTATGTATCCGCGAGCACAGCGTGGTGGGTCCTTGATAGATCAGGCTACCCAAGGCATTTGTGTATGTCTCCGCTGTTGCAGTTTGGTCGGTCCCTGATGGTGGTCAGGCTACCCCGAGAATTTTGAATATGTCTTTGCGGACACAGTATTAGACGTGTCTCGACTCGAGGTTTAGGGAACTTGTGTGTTTCCCTCACTCGTGGTCCTCCCCTGATAGTGGTCAGATGATTGCTCGACATTTAGCTATATCTTACTCACAGCTTACTCGCAGTCGTTTGACATTGTTTGCCCATGACCGCCCCGGGGGCCGGGAACGCATGTGCAAGGCACTTATCTTCAGTTTTCGTATCTTCTAACTTGTTTTTGTTTGCATGCTTAACCCCATGGTGAGGCTCCTTACTGGGTATATTGCGATATACGCACCCCTTACTTTTTCAGATACTGATTCATTCCAAGGTGGCTAGGCTAGAAGCTGCATCGATCATGAACACAGTGTCGTTATTTTCCTATTTCCGCATTTTTTTTACTTAGTGTCAAACCTTATGTTTTATGTTTTAAACTCTGTTGAACTGTTTTTATTTTGAACTATCGGGATCCCAAACCATGTTTTGTATGTTTTTGAACTATCAGTACTGTTTTCATGTTTATGAGGTTTTATTGGAAAAATGCATGTGGTTATTAAATTGATTTTGAGCATTGTAATATGCATGCACCCATAAACACCCCATTAGAGTATTTTAGGAAGTCGGATCGTTACACCCGCCATTTTTACTCAATATTGTATTAATGGCTGCATGCTGTCATGGCAGGATGCAAATATTTCTCATATTGCAATTAATTTTCAAAGTTTTATTGACAACAAAATAGTGTGGATTAAAAGGTTTTTCGACCTCATAAAAATTTTTAGGTACGCTTATAAGTATACTTCAGATAAAATTTGGCCCCCCAAATCTTAAAACGTGGATCTGCCCTAGCCATACCAAATGATTGTCGCTGTAGGCAACCCACGGCTACACCCAAATGTTTCTCATCTTTATAAGATAATTATTTGGGTGTAGTACCCAAATGTTTCTCATCTTTATAAGATAATTATTTGGGTGTAGCACCCAAATGTTTCTCATCTTTATAAGATAATTATTTGGGTGTAGCACCCAAATGTTTCTCATCTTTATAAGATAATTATTTGGGTGTAGCCATGGCTGCATCCCTCACCTTCCGCCATACCTTTTATTGTTTCTAAAACATTTTCCTTTTCTATTTTTATATTTAATAATGTGTTGTTTTATTTTATGATTTTAAACTTTCCCATTTAAAAATATGTTATTTATTTTAACTTCAAAAAATATTTTTTTTGTAAAAACAAAAAGTTATAAATCATACTAAAAATAATTATAAATGACAATATAAAAAAAAATAAAAAATAAAAAATAAATATATATATATATATATATATATTTTCTCATTTAATCTAAAATTTTATACAATATAAATGTTTTTTTCTACTTATATTTTTTTTATTTTTTTATTTCTCTTATATATTATACGTATTTGTATGGTAAAAAAAACTTTTCTTAGTTATAAATAATTTATTCTCATTTCTGATCTTTTATAATTTTTTTTATTTATTTAAAAATTTTAATTGATAAGTCTAAAATAATAATATTTATTGCGTCAATCTTCCATATAATTTAATTGAATATTGAACTTAATTGTGAAAAATATGCTTTTTTTTATATTTAGATGGTGAATTACTAAAAGAATTAGTGAAACAAGTTTAAATGAATATATTAGTTGGATTTGAAATAGAAATAAATTTTGAAATATATATATATATATATATATATATATAAAATTGCAATTTTAATAAAAAAAAATAGGTTAACATACCTATATATATATATAGACAGGGGCGACAATTGATGAGGGGAGCAACAACAAATTTCAATTGCAAGAAAATTTAGAGAAGAGCCTACAACCAGCGAAGAAAGAAAGTGAAGCATAGAGACGATTTTCGATTTGCTACAAACTTAAATTGAGTTTTGTTTTTAATATTGTGAGTTATTTATTTTTCTATGAATTATTTTATAAACATTGATTTTTTGTTTTCTATTATGAGTAGCTAAGTTTTAATTCTTATTCAAGGGTAGTTTCAATTTAATTGTAGTTTTGTGAGCCTTTGGACCAAATATAATTTTCTTTTAATTCAAAGATTATTTGTTTCTTGTTTTTATTCTTGATTGATTATTAGCAAATTGAATTGACGCCTTAGTTTGTTATCAATTAATCTATGCTATACATGATTTTGTGATAAGTTATTGTTTCGAATGATTGTAAATTGTAGCAAGGAGTCGGCTCATGTATGTGTGATTGTGACTTTTCCAAATTACATAGCTTGCATGATAGGCTCTAGGGAAACAAATAAATAAAATTAATTAATTTGTAGTCATATCGGTTAATTGATTTTGATTTAGTCATTCTCATTAATTTTAATGCTGTTATTTAATTGATATGGAACGCTATTGTGCCCAATTGATTGAATAATAAGGTTTGAGTTTGATGATGGGTCAGAGTCAATAAAATAGGAGAACAATTGCCTATTGTGGCTTTTCCAAGTAGGTAGACTAATTCCTTGAATTCAAGAAATTTAAATATTATTTTGCAACCTATGATCAAAACTACAGTTGGATTAAATTAAACCCTTGAATTGGAAGTTCTCGTTAAATTGTTTATTTTATTTATTTTTATTGTTTTACATAGGATTTCATTCAAAATATTCAAAACCCCTTTTTATTTGTTTTTAACATTGAGAAATTAATTCATAGCTCATTTGGGATTCGACATGGTTCCACTATTTCTACAAGTTAGAGTTAGTAAATCAGTATTTATTTTGGAGGGTTTCGACAACCCGATCAAATTTGGCGCCGCTCAATTGTTAGCGATCGGGGACCCGATCTTCATTAGCTATTTCTGGCAGGAGCTCTTTCGTTTACAAGGGACACAATTTAACATGAGTACAGCTTTCCACCCCCAGACCGAGGTGGTTAACCGGTGCTTAGAGAACTACCAAGGGAATGAGTACGTTGATTACCATGGGCAGAATAGTGGTACAATACCACTTAAATCTTTTTCATTAAAAAAATATTGTTTATTTTAAATTGAAATTATTTTTTTAATATAGAAAAACAATGTTACATAAGTAATATTAAAAAAAAAAATTTAATTTTTTTTTTAGAATAACATTGTTTCTATCTAAATAAAAAAATAAGTTAAAAAAATTGAAAATACAACAATAAGGAAATATTAAAAAGTTTCTTTTAAAATAAAGAAAAAAAGATTATGTGATACAATTGGTGTCTTATGTGAGGGTTTACATTAAGGTGCAGACACGAGTGCACTCAAATATTACTCCTATCGAATTAATTGAATATTTATATTAAAAAGAACATAGAAATACCTACAATCATAATATAATGCATAATTGAGTTTATTATTATCTAAAAATCAATATTTATTTTTTTACAATATGTAGGGAATGAGAACAAAATATGAAGATACCGATTGAACTATACTCATTTTGACTCTACAAATAAGTCTAATATAAAAGAGAAATAAAAATACAAAAACTATGAGTAGAAAATAAATTGTATTAAATTTTAGATTAAATGAGAATAAATTTTTTGTTATTCTATTTCTTGTGTTTTATGATTTGTTTTTCATATATTGTCTTTTATAATTGTTTTTAGTATGATTTATATAATTATTTTTCTTAAACATTTTTTTCTAATTAAAATAAATAACATATTTTTAAAAAGGGTTTTTTTTATAAGTAGATCAAATCTACAAAATGTTTATAAATCTAAATTCCTAACAAAATATTAGCGAATCTGAATTTCATTAATGAAATTCGCAATTCCTTTAGTTATTCATTTACAACAATGCCCTCCACATTTTAATTTTGGAATTTTGAATTACTAACAAAAAATGAAAAACTCTTTAACTCTGATACCCACTAACCCCTAAAATCGTGCTACCATTATCGTTATTTCAATCCAAACAAAAATCACTATCATTCAGTCCCTCCATTTCCAACCTTTTATCATTTCATTGTCTTCTCTAATTCTCTGCAAAAAAAAAAAAAAAAACCATTTGGATCCTTTACAAAGATCGACACCATTTCATCTTCTTTAGAGTAGTGACGATTAGAAAGAGGGAGAAATTAGGCATAGAGGACCTACATACGCTACAAGTATAGTTCCATTTTTTATTTCTGTAACACCTCTAATATTTATTCAAGTTTAAAATAAGTTAATTAAATTCAGCATTTGAAATTATTTTAAAAATCCCCAAGTTTGATTTATTTTCCAAGCTCTAACAGAATTAGTATTCATTTAAGTTGTTTTTAGTTTAAATTAATCTTAATTTTATATGGGATTATTTGAGAAAGTTAAGGGGTAAGAGTAAATACTATTTGGATATTTGATGGAGTCACTTTATAGTTAGGGTTTTATGAATTTTGAAAATGGATGTAAAGGGAAATGGTTTTCAAATAAATAGAACATTTAGAAATCTCTTTTTTTTTTTTCAAATCCCAAGGCAGCCATCAAGAAACCAAGCCCCACCATTTCTCTCTCTCTTCAAACTACCTTAAATCCATTCCTTATTTCTCAATTTCATGGAGCTAGAGAGCTCGGTTTGCGATTTCGAGACCAGTTTCATGCTCAGGGAGTCGAGGGCTTTGAAACAAGGTAAGTTTTACTAGTTTTAATGGAGTTTTCAGGCGAGGGGGTTTTGAAACCAGTTTCTTCTTTCGTAGTTTCACAGAGCTAGAGAGGTCCGTTCGCAATTCCGACACCAGTTTAGTGTTCAGGGCGACAAGATGAAGAGAAAGAGGTATGACTCGTTCCTTTCAGTGACGGCACGCCGCCGGCCGCAGCCGTTGTACTCCGGCGATACGCCATTAGCTTAGTTTTCCATCTTCGTTCGTGTGGTGAACTCTATTTTAGCTCAATGTGCTTCGTTTGCTCGTTTCGTTGACTTTTACTCGTGTTTCTATGTTAGGTGGTCTCGAGTTTCATCGTTTTGACTCGTCGTTTAGCTCGTGGGTTCTCTTGGTGTTTCGGTCAAGTCGTTGGGAAGTTAAGGAGTCTCATTATGATCCAGGTTTGTGGCTTAAACCATGTGAATAGTAACATGTTAGGATTTACGAGAATTGATTGTTGGATGACTTGTTTCATGCATGTGTTGGTGTTGTGATCCACTATTTGAACTAATTATTACTCTTGGTAGCATGGAATTGTGTGTAGCTTATAAACTATTAAGTCCATGTCTGTTGTGTTCTTGTGAACGTATCATCGTTTCCCGATTTGTATCTTCTGCTCGTACGTGATGAACTGTTTATCTGTTAACCTTTCGATGTACTGGATTGCCTCGAGTTTATGCACGTTTGTTGTTGTTGGTTACATCTATGTTTGACTGTATACGTGCTGTCATGATTATAAGCTCGGTTTCTCTGATTTGTCGTCTAAAGATTTGTTCGTAATTTTTTTTAGCGTTAGAATTGCTAGGCCCGGTTATCATGTTGACCACCTAGAAGAGCAGCTAGCTCAACCATTTTAGGACTCGTGTTGCGTTATCAATATCGTGTTATTGATGTGACTCACTAGTGCCCTTAGGAACCGAGCGAGGATATGGATCCTCTTTGCTTTGAGACACATGGTTGGGCTGTACTAACCTACAGGTTGACTCTTACATCCGACCAAGGGGTCAGATCTCATTCACGTGTCACCTTGTGTGCGAAACAACGAGTTCCTTGGTTGTTGAGCACACGCTGCAGGTTACACCAACTCTCGGGTGGGCCAGTTGCACTCGCCTAGGCTAGGCTAGATCTCGTATGACTCTGGTGTTAGTTATATCTCTCTGTTTATACTCGTGGAACCTTATATGCTGTGTGCTTGGTCCCACTAGTTTACCTGCCCAATACGTTGGAAGGGGAGCCGATCATGCCTTGCTTGACCCCGAGACTATTGGAAGAGGCCACTAGGATAGATGAAGGCACGGAGGAATGCCTCTCGGTGAGCTTGCATGCATTTGTGGAGATGTTATCTGCAGGTAGATCGGTCTTCCTGCATGCTAGGGGTTAGCAGATGGTGCCCCTAGCCCGAGGTTTAGGGACCCTGCAGTTTCCCTCACTTGTGGCTTTCCCTGACAGGGTCAGGTGACATTATCGGCATTCGAGTGTGCCCTTGTTGACTTGACTTGTGTGTCGTTGTCTTGACCCAAAGTTTAGGGATTCTTTGTGTTTCCTTCACTCGTGGTGGGTCCCTAACAGTGGTTAGGCTACCCCGATACATTTGTATATGTCTCTTCTGACACTGTATGAGACTTGTCCCGACCCGAGGTTTAGGGATCCTATGTGGTTCCCTTACTCATGGTCCTCCCCGATAGGGTCGGGTGACTTTTGGCATTTATATATACCCTGTGGATACGCGATCAGAGTTATGCAGCGGGAGCATGGCGGGTCCTGATGTAGGTCAGGCTACCCCCGGGGCATTTGGGTATGTCTCTGATAATACGCTAATAGAGTTGTGCAGTGGAAGCGTGGTGGGTCTCTAGCATAGTTCAGGCTATCCCGAGAAATTTGTGTATGTCTCCACAAGCACAGCGTGGTAGGTCCCTGATAGGTTAGGCTACCCCGAGGTATTTGTGTATGCCTTCACTGATGCAGTTGGTGAGTCCCTGACAAGGTCAGGCTACCTCGAGACAATTGTGTTTGTCTCTTCGAACACGGTATGAGACGTGTCCCAACCTGAGGTTTCGGAAACTTATGTGTTTCCCTCACTCGTGATCCTTTCCTGACAGTGGTCAGATGATTGCTTGACATTTAGCTATTTCTTGCTCATGGTTTACACGCCGTCGTTTGACATTATTTACTCGTGACCAGTTCGGGGGCCGGGCACGCATGTGCGAGGCACTTAGCTTCTGTTGTCGTATTTTCTAACTTGTTCTTGTTTGCATGCTTAACCCTATGGTGGGGCTCCTTACTGGGTATATTTCGTTATACTCACCCCTTACATTTTCAGGTACTGATCCATTCCTAGGTGGCTAGGCTAGGAGCTGGATCGATCATGGCACGGTGTCGTCTTTATCATTCTGCATTACTTTTACGTTATTTGGACTGTATTTGTTTTGAAATATTGGGATCCGGAACTCTGTTTTGTATGTTTTTTAGCTATTAGCTATTTCATCATGATTTTTAAAAGTGTTACTTGGAAATTGCATGTGATTATTAAATTGATTTACTAGATTTTAAATGCATGCACACGTAACACCTCATTAGAGTATTTTAGGAAGTTGGGTCATTACAATTTTATTTCAATTTCGAATGTTGTTATTAATCAGTAGTTCGGTGTAGTTTTAGGGTTTATTCATGGAGTCAATTTTGTATTCGGGTAGGTTTTGGCAATAATACACAATCGATAGTAGAGTTTGTTCCGTTGGTGTAAAACTAACTGCATGCACGATCATGTTATAATACAGATAGGGTTTTCAATATTCATTCTACTTTGATTGAATCTGTTTAAGTGGGGTTAATTTGTTCATCAAGGTATAAATGGTGAATACCGTTATTACCATATGCAAGGTATTATTAAGTAGAGTATGGGTAATGTAAGGGCATGTTTGGGTAGGGTGAGTTGGGAAAGGAAGAGATGGGAAGGGATGAGTAAGGAAGGGTAGTGAGAGTAAGTTAATGTTTGGTGGGAAGGAAAGAAAATGAGAAATGATAATAAATAAGTGTTTTGTGGGATGAGATGGGAAGAGAAGTGATGCAATTTTTTTTATTTGATTTATTTTTAGAAAATAGGTATTTAGTATTTTTTAATATAGTAATGAGAATTGAATATGTAATTTATTTATTGATGAAATATTATTTT
>JBBMKA010010051.1:0-35826 GCA_037833695.1 Sechiopsis laciniata
TGACTAGCAGCACTACCCTTGTTTCCCCTCCACAGGTAATTTCTAAATGAAGTTTCAATAAGTTGAACGACTTTAGTTGGCGCCTTGAACAAAGATAGGTAGTATACTAGGAGATTACTGAGTGTGTCATTTATGAGGGTGAGACACCCCCTTTTGAAATACTGGTAGAACCCCAATTGTGCAGCCTCTTTTCAATTGAGAGGGAGACTAAGATAGAGAGTAGGCCAAGATCCTAACTTAAAATCATAGGGGGCAGCTAAAAGGGCGGTCTCGGATTGAGAGAGTCCGACGGATAAAAATTTAGTCTTCTGGCAATTTATATTAAGACCCAAGATCTTTTCAAAGTTTCTAACAACATAAATCAGATTAGCTAGTTTGTCTGGATCCGCCGAAGAAAAAAGCAAAGTATCATCAGCAAATTGCAAGTGTGTAATCAAACAAGGATCCTCAGAAGATCCCACATGAAAACCTTCAATCCGACCCTCATCCTCTTTAATATGGAGCATTCGGCTAAAACAATCAATAATCAAAGTGAAGAGGAAAGGTGATAAGGGATCTCCTTGTCTAATACCTCTAGTGGCACGAAGCTTGCCCTTAGGTCTACCATTAATAATCACAGAGTAGTTTGCAGAATTGATGCAACCCCTAATCCACATGGGCCAAATCGGCCCAAATCCTTTGTGAGTAAGTATTTCATCAAGAAACTCCTAGTCAACCATATCGAAGGCTTTTTCAATATCAAGCTTGATCACCAATCCAGAATTCTTCCTTCTATTCCATTCATCAATGAGTTCGTTAGCAATAAGAAAAGCATCCAAGATTTTCCTGTTGGCCACAAAAGTAGATTGATTCCACGTAATACAGTCAGGGAGAACTTTCTTCAATCTTTCAGATAGGACACAAGCAATGATCTTGTAAATACAAGCGGTGAGGCTAATAGGTCTATAGTCAGATACTTTCTTGGCATCCGATTTTTTGGGGATTAGACAAATGTATGTTTCGTTGAGACTCACGTTAATAATACCAGTCTTGAAAAAATCATTGAACACTTTCTTGACATCGTCCTTGACAATGTTCCACGAATTTTTAAAGAATTCAGAGGTATATTCATCGGGGCTCGGAGTCTTGTTAGAGCCAAGGGCAGCAACAACTAAATCAATCTCCAAATCAGAGAAAAGAGCTTGTAAATCATTATTTTGAGCTTACGATATGGAGGCACCAACAATGTTTGAAGGCAAAGGCACTCGGCGAGCTTTTTTGGTGAACAGTTTCTTATAGAAACTGAGGAATTCAGCTACAATGTCTTCGTCGCTAGTCAGACTCAAGTTATTAACAGATAAAACTTCCAAAATAGAACTTATTCTTCTGCTGTTAGCAACATAACTGTGGAAAAAACCAGTATTTTCGTCACCCTCAACCATCTACTTGATTTTGCAATTTTGTCTCCAAATAATTTCATCTTTAGCAGCCGATGCCAGCAATTCAGCTTTAATCTCAACCCTTTTCTCAAGGTCAACGCCATCCAAATGAAATTTTCTTCCTTTTCATCAAGTAAAACAAGTTCAGATTGAAGCTTGTAAGAAATCTCCTTCTGGTTGCCAAAGGTAAATTGATTCCATTCTCTAAGCATATGTTTTAGATTTTTCAATTTCATAATAAGACCATGGCCAGGCCATCCCTAAACTTCATTGGATTCCCACCAAGATTTCAAAGTTTCAGAGAAGGATTTATGGGTTAACCAAGCATTTGTAAAACAAAAGGGAGTCGGCCCCCAAACCTCTTTCCCTAGAGATAAGCAGATGGGGTAGTGATCAGAGCAAATTCTCTCGAGCCTTCTAGCCTTGACGATCCCAAATTTCGTAGCAATAGAATCAGATATGAGAAATTGTCAATTAAAGAGAAAACAGGGTCTATTTTGCCATTTGACCAAGTAAACTGCCCATTGGACAGAGGAATGGTCAAATAACTCAGCATCAGCAATGAAAGCATTAAAATTTCTCATAGAAACAGTTTGAGACCTAAAGGGTGTGTTCGATCTCTTTTCCCAAGTCCACCTATTGACATTAAAGTCACCACCCAAAATCTAGTTAGGAAGACATAAATTTTGGAGGTCTTCGAATTCAGACCACAAATGTTCTCTCTCACTAGGATTGCAAGGACCATATACCCTAGTGACCCAGAATTCGAAGCCATCTGCAAGTTGAAATAAAATTGATAGAGAGAACGTACCTTCAACAACCTCTATAACTTTGAACAACGATTCCTTTCAAATGATGGTAATGCCACCCGATGATCCATAAGTGTCTACAGTGGCCCAAGCAGTATCTCTGGTGCCCAAAAAACTTTTAATAAAATTCTTATCCATACTACTCTGTTTAGTTTCTTGAATCAATAAAATGGCCGGATTATGAGTTTTGAGATAACTCTTAATAAGAGCGCGCTTCTTCCACCAACTAAGGCTGCGCACATTCCAAGAGATTACAATCATTGATCACTATAGGACCCAATACGCTGAATCAATGATGCTTTTTGTTTAAACTTCAAATTCGAATGGAGGTTATGCAACTCCCTTAGCCCCTTGACTTTCTATTTGTAAGCCTTTGAGGTTTTTTGTGTGTTAGGAATCGACATGAGACACATCTTCTTTTTAGCCATCCAAGGGAACATGATAGGGAAAAGAATCGATGTAATAGCTTCATCATCATTGGACCCCTCCCCTTCTTCCAAGTCAGAAACTGCCCTGGGTGTTGATGGCAATCTAGAAGAAGACGAATTGTTTTACGGAAGCTCAATACATAGGGGAATTGGAGAAGAAACCAATGTCTCTGAATTCCTTGTCTCTTCAAAGAGATTTCCAGCATTAGGATCAGATTCCACCAATTGTACAACCATATCATTTAAATGGGTGTCAGCATATGAGGAATTACCAGGAGATGATCAATCCTCTTCTGTTTCAGGGAAAGTATTAGGAGTGTTGGTGGAGTTCTTGGTTCCCATGATCAAGCACGATTTCTTGTTGTTGATAACAACATTTTTTTTTCTACCCACAGAGTGCAAACGAGCCACAGAGGATGAAGGTTGATTGGACAAGGGAGCTGGTTGGGTGGCCATAGAGGATAAATGATGTTTGGTCAAGGGAGCTGGTTGGGTATCCGCAGAAAGATTTTTGGTTAAGGGTGCTGGTTGGGTAGATAAATTTTGGTTTGCTTGGGCTAAGGCAGTTGTTAGGTTCTTGGTTTATGGGATAGTGATGGTATGAACGGATTGGATTGGTTGGCTTTTAGGTTGGTCAGAGGTAAAGGGAGAAAGATGAATGATTGGTCAGTGTGGGGTCCATGAACAGTGCGCTCATTACAATAAGGAGTAGATTGGGGGCTAAAAGGACGAGAGAGAGGGCTTGTCAGAGGAGACTTCCAAAGCACGTTCAACTGCAATGATATTGTGTGACTGATTCTCTGTAAAACACAGGTCCTCCCAGTTCTCTCTATTATCCGCTGGTTTATCAACAAAATGTCTCGCAGAATTTTCTGGTAGGTTCTCCGACCGAAGAACATCATCGATGGCACAAGACAACTGATGAGGGGGAATTTTTCCATGAATTTCAACTTTCTGGCCTGCTATTTGAGTCTCTTTGAAGAAAGAGTCGATTCTAATCACCCAAGAAGAACCCTCTGAAGATGGAATGCGTACATATTCAGGGATGAAGCCAAAAGTATTCTGATTCACTTTAATCAAAACTTCCAGCATATTCAGCCTGGAAAGAGATTGTTTGGCAATTTCTAATAAGCCACCACATGCATCGCCGATAAGCCTAAAGGTGTTCTCGTTCCAAGCATCAATCGGACAGTTTAAAATCTTAATCCATCCCCCATAACTGGGCACCATAGGATCCATCATTAAATTCTCATGACTCCACGGATAGAATTTAAGTTTGAACTTCCCAACTTGATACCAATCTTTGATATGAGCTAAGATTGATGCTTGTTCAGCATCCTCCACCGACATCAAAGCTTTGTCAGGGGAGAGGGGGCTAATGGCTGATGAGCCAGCTACTTCAAGTCTGAATGCCGAATAAATTTCCCCCCATTTGTCCTGAAACGCTCCCTCAGAATGATGAAGGTGCAAGAAAAATCAACCGAGGCAAAAACAGAGGAAATAGAAGAGTCAGTTTCCGTTAAAACATTTCTATCACTAGAAAAAACATGTAAATTATCCTGTCTAGATACAGAGACCAGTAAACTTTGAGGAAGAGGGGGTTGATTAAAACTTTGTCCATGGTTCAACAGGGTAGGTGAGGTTTTTAACACTTTCTTGAATGAATGATTATTAAATGCTGGTAGAGGTTTTATGTTGGTGGATGAAGATGTGGGGTTAGAATTAAATGCTTGGATGGCAGCATGAAAATTCTTCCAGCCTAATTTGTCGACTCCCACTGGTATAACAAGTCTGTAATGACCCCCACTTTTGCAAAGCTTGGAAAGTTCAACTGTATGACCATTTCTGTTGGAGATTTTTTCAAGCCAAAAAACATCTTCATCATTCCTCATTTTCTCAAAAAACTTGTGGTTAAAAGCGCAGTTACAAAGCTTCTTAATGCTTTTCATAAACCAGAGGTAAATGTCCACGTCAAAAGACAAAAAGAATCTCTTTCCAAAAGATGATTATGTGATTCTAAAGTGGCCTCAGAGAACTGGGTCCAATTCAATCGTGAAGGTTTTTCGGTCAACTTTGACCGTTTGGGTGTTGTAAACCATTGCAGTAGATCAGATTTAGGAGAGGTGGGTCTCATTGGAGGGCGGCGGTGATGGAAGCGAACAAAGCTGATGGGGTCAGGGTGGGGGAAGAGCGGGGAGGGGAGGGATGAGAGAGTTGAGAGCATTTTGAAAGTTAAGAATATAAAACTTAGAATTTAGTATGTATGGTTTTTTAAAATCATATCGCTTCGTATTTAAAATATTTATTCCCATATTTATTTAAAGGAATTGATTGCTCAACTTTTCATTGTGAAGCATGCATCTTTTCTAAAAATCATCGTAGTACATATTTGCCAAAACCTTATAATCCCTCAAAGCTATTTTACTTAATTCATATTGATATTTGAGGTCCATCTAAAATTTTGACTCAGAGTGGAAAATAGTGGTTTGTTACATTCATTGATGATTGGTGGGAATACAAACAAAGTGTTGTGGAATCCCACATTGGTTAAATAAGGAGTAGATCTTGGATTTATAAGGGAAGAGAACATCTCCATTGAGATGTGGCATTTTAGGTGAAACCAAAAGTAAAGCCAAGAGGGTTTAAGTCCAAAGTGGACAATATCATACCAATGTGGAGATCTGGGTTGGTTTGTTGTCCTTTATCAGGAATTTGTTGAGATATGCCTTGAACGACTGAATGCCCTACGATTAGTTAGTTGGAGGTCTCGCTGCCTGGTCAACGAGCAGGGGTCTAGCGAACATAAATTAATGAGAGCGCCTATATAAACTCAAATTAAATCCTAGCCGCTCCATGATGTTCATTATGTATTTTTGCTCCCCTTAATAAAATTGTGCCCCATCTCTGCCTGTGGACTAGCTAACACAACGTTAGTGAATCACGTAAATTCTGTGTGTTTTTCTTCTTCTTCTTCTACGTTTTCTTTATCTCGTTTTCAATTGTTGATTGCCGTTTACATAACAATGATCATAGTCGTTTGACTTGGGTTTATTTGTTAACTAAAAAAATTCGAGGTTCAAGATATTTTCATTTGTTTTTACAATATGATTGAAAATCAATTTCAAACAAAAATAAGCATTTTAAGCACGGATAATAGGACAAAATATTAAATGAATATTTAGATACATTTTTTAAGAACAAAGTGATATCGCATCAATCTATATGTAGAGATACTTTCCAACAAAATAGGATTGTTGAGAGGAAAAATAGATATATAATGGAGGTTACTCGTGCACTAATGATCTCCATGCATATTCGTAATTATTTATGGGGTGAAGTAGTCCTTACAACTGTTTATCTTATTAATAGAATGCCTTTAAAAAAATTGTCATTTAAAACTCCTTTTAGCCTATTCAAAAATTTCTTTCCCATTGTTAGGGTTTTATTATTATTATTATTATTTTAATCTACTGATTAGAGTTTTTGGATGTATTGCTTATGTTCACCTTCCTCATTTTCCTTGGTCAAAACTTGAACCTTGTGCAACTAAATGTATTTTTTTTAGGCTCTGCCTCAAATAAGGAGTATCGTTGCTTTGATCCTTTACATAAAAAATATTTTGAAAGCATGAATGTAACGTTTTTCGAGAACGAATCATTTTTTAACCCAAATTTACTTAAGGGGGAGAATTCTAACCTTGAAGTAAATTTCTTGGAAACATCTCCTCTTTAAATTATGTGTCCTAAAAATGCCAGTCCTAGTCATGTTATGCTAAATGTAGAATGTTCTTTTTTAGGGGGGAGAAACTCTATTGATTGATCTTTCTGATCACATTCACGATCTTCAAGTTTATAATAGGAGGGCACAAATTCAAAATAGTACGGATTAAACAGTGTGGACTGGTCACTGCATCAATCTGAATCCTTGACAAATGATACTGAGCAATTAGATAATCCCCCTTCTTCTAATCTTGAAAAGGAGTTCCTAATTGTACGAAATACCCAATTGCAAATTATCTTTCATATCATAGGTTGTTTGATAATGATAAGATTTTCACTTTAAAGATAACTGACATTTTATTCCAAGGAACATACAGGAAACCCAGGATGATTTGAACTGGAATTTAGCAGTTATGGAGGAGATGAATGCACTCATACAGAATTATACATAGAAAATGGTAGAAAGACCAAAGGACAAGAACAGTTGAATGTAAATGGGTATTTACAGTAAAATGCAATGCAGATGGTAGTATTGAAAGGTATAATGCCAGACTTATTGTTAAAGGCTTCGTCCAAACCTAGTACATTGATTATGAAGAGACATTTGCTCTTGTTGCTAAGATTAACTCAATTCGAGTGCTTCTTTCTGTCGTTGTCAACTCTGAATGACCACTCTATCAATTAGATGTGAAGAATGCATTCCTCAATGGAGATCTTAAAGAGGAAGTATTTATGGATTTGCCACCTAGATTCGAAGTGGAAATTGGAACTAACAAAGTTTACAAACTAAAGAAGGTCTTATATGGTCTTAAATAGTCTCCAAGAGCATGATTTGAACGATTTAGAAAAGCAGTTAAAAGTTATCGGTTCTCTCAAAGTCAAGCAGCCCATACTATCTTCTTCAATTATATAGGTAATAACAAGATAGTTGTTCTAGTAGTATATGTAGATGATATAATCCTTACGGGCAACGATGAAGTGGGTATAAATGAATTGAAGAAGAAACTAGCATGTGAATTTCAAATCAAAGATCTAGAGACGTTGAAATATTTTTTAGGAATGGAATTTGCCAGGTCAAAGTAGGGTATTCTTGTTAATCAGAGGAAATACATTCTTGACTTACTCAAAAAGACTGGGTTACTGGGATGTAGAATAGTAGAGACCCTTATTGAATCAAATAAAAAATTGTAAGCAGCAGTTGAGAAATAGGCGAAAGATAAAGAACGATACTATAGACTTGTGAGAAGACTTATCTATCTATCACACACGAGACTAGACATTGCTTTTGCAGTAAGTATGGTGAGCCAATTTATGTATGCTCCAAGTCCAAGTCATTTTGAAGCAGTCTATAGAATTTAAAGATAATTGAAGGGAACTCTAGGAAAAAGGTATATTGTTTAAAAAACATGAAAATTTTGATATTGAAATTTATACTGATACTAACTAGGCAGGAAGTAGTACAGATAGAAGATCTATGTCAGGTTATTGTTCTTTTGTTGGAGGAAATCTTGTTACCTGGAGAAGTAAAAAACTGAGTGCGGTAGCTAGAAGTAGCGCTGAGGCGGAATTTAGAGCATTAGGCCTTAGCATTTGTGAAGGTATCTAGATAAAGAGACTCTTAGAGGAGATAAATATCACATAAGCTACACCGATTTGAGTTTATTGTGACATTAAAGCTACTATCTCCATTGCTCATAACCCAGTTCTTCACGACAGAATGAAACATATTGAAATTGACAAACATTTTTAAAGAAAAAAATTGACACAAGATTGATCTGCATTCCCTATTTACTGCCACAGATCAAATTGCTAACGTTTTGACAAAATGGCTTCCAAAGTTACAATTTGACAAACTTATCGACAAGCTGGCTAAGATAGACATTTTTTCACCAGCTTGAGGGGGTGTGTTGCTTTATTTGATTGTGTGTTGCTTTATTTGATTGATTCTTTCTTTGTATACTTATTCCATATGTAGATTTTTCCTTTATTATGTAATTTCCTTGTAGAGTTTTCTTCCCTTCTTTAAAGAATAGGGTTTACCTATTGAAGGAGAAGATTGTAAACATTGAAAATTATCGATTAATAGAATAGAACTTATTTTTTATCACAAAATCGACAGATTGAACCTACCAAAAACAAAACAAGAATTTTTTTTTCTTTTTATCTTCTCTCCGCCGTTCGATCTCGCCATAGCTAATTGCCTCTCAAAGCTCTCTTTTGCCTCCCAAAAATGTTGGCGAGTTCAACATCATCATCTTCTTCTTTTATCTCTGAATCTTTGTTGTAGATCTGCAACATTAGTGTTTGGTAATTTGTTTTTTTTTTTTTTTTTTGTGATTATGAATGGTTGCTATGGTGATTTAAGGATTTGGTATTGTAATGTGGAATTAGGGTTCATTATTTTGATTTTCGAGATCTCTATTTCTGTATCCTCTGGTTTCTACAATTAACTCTGATTCTGTTTGGTTGTCGAGAAGATGTCCCTGATGTTGTTCTTTCGTATATTTTTTAAAGTTTCTCCCCCGATTTGCTTTTGGTGGGAATTTTGAGTTTATCAAGAAATTGTTGAGATTCTCATTCTATTTGATAATTTATGAACCAAACAATTTATTCTTCTCAATTCAGTTGCCTATCTCAGTTCCCAACTTCTTAAATTTTTATTTCTCTTTAAAATGTTGAACTGAATGAAGTGAAAATTATGAGTGAATAATAAATCACTGTTAAACCCTTTTTTTTTTGTAAAAAAACTTAAACTTAGAACGTGCCTCTAGCCAGAGTTTGCTAAAACCGTTAAATTATTTAAACCAACAATAAATAAAATAGTTCATGCTGGATAGAAAACTCGAATGAAAATAAATGGCTCAACATAGGTCCCACATGATTTCGATAGCTCTCTCCAGCTCAACCGTCCAGATAGAGTTTAGAAGTATATGGTGGGAAACCATAAGAGGCGAGTATTGAAATGCTCAGTAAAAATTCTTAATCGGGGTATAATATGAAACAATAAACATTAGTAGGTATCCTAGAAAATACATGCATGTAAATAAAGGCACAACAATGTATGGATTGAAGTGTGATGGTGCGTGGCACACTCGCTAGGGTCGAGTTGTGCAAAGCATGAGCATGTAGGGAATGTGTTGCTTGCATGGAGGCCTCGAGCTTGGCTATTGGCTCGATCAAGGTGGGCATGTCATGTGTGTTGGCTGAGGTAGTAAGGAAGTGGCTCATTGTGCATGGCCATGAGTGGGTGATGGATCCTAGCATGATCACACTTTGTAGAGCACCATCGGGTAATTGAGGCACAACAAGATGCGCACGCTGATAAGGGCTCGACTACACGCTGGTACAATGGTTTGCACATCGTGTGCACATTACGTAAGGCAGAAGGCCTTGTTTGGGCGATGTGGCTTGATTAGTTGGGCATTCGATCACGCAGTGACTGGCCCCGATGAAGAAAGTTGTGCGCGTGAATGCTCAAGAAACTAAGGTTGGGTGGTGAAGGCATTTGGTTGCGACGATGTGTGGCGAGGTGTAGCTGACGCTTGCGCTGTGGGGGCTATCCGAGAGAGGTTTAGGCAGCTACTAACCTCACAAGGGCTATCTTTTCTTTTGTGTTGCAACACACACACACACACTCCTAACCCTTATAATACCCATAATCTTAGCTTTCCCTTATTTACATTTTGGCTAAAAATCTTCTATTAAATGCAAAAAGACCCACGAATTCTACTTAATTATAAATCTGCCCCTATTTGTAAAATTACAAAAATACCTCTATGGTTAAACATGTAGTTTAAAACCAACCAAATTTAAGAACTAGGTTAGAAAGAATATCTGGAGGGTCGTATAAAAAATACAGGTCATGATAGTTTTGGATGCTTTCTTCTCTAGGATTTTTGTTATGGTGAAGTTAAACTTGACCTATTTTATTTGTGGAAGTAAATCGAATGAATCAGCCACGAATAATGGCGCAAGTACAAGATATTATCAAGATCTTTCTTTATTCTTCTAACTTCTTCTTTCTTTCACTTTTTCTCTCCGTTTGTATAGTAACAAGGAGAAATACACAAAGAACTTGCTGAAAAGTAAAGAAAATCAAAGAGATATAGAGTTGCATAAGGTGTATAGTAGTTCGACCAAAAGAAAAAAAAAGGTATATAGTGGTTCAACCAAATTCGACTTACATCCACTTTAAATAGTAAGATTCAAATAGAATTACAAGGACGTTTCAAGAGTGCAAAGTTAGGTTTCTTGTAACTTTAATCTACAAATTTAAATGTATGTGAACTGATTCTAAAACCCTTCGACTATCGCTGATAATAAATCTTATATAGAAGTTTTATTTACCACAGATTTGTAGCTAACTTTTAATTATAGAATCAATGGAGTATTTATGCTATTATGTATTATTAAAATTATTTAGATTGATTCAACTCTCTTAACTAAATGAAGACATTATGTATATGTATGAAATGTTACCATGGATCTTGATTTACAACAATAAACTGGATTCTAATTCTCAATTTAAGTTTTCAATATTATTCATCGATAAAGTCTTAATTCCTGATATGGAGTATATATAAATATATAATTCCTGATATATGTATTTGATGCTCTAAAAACATAGCATGATCTAAAGTATAGGTATTTATGAAACATCGTCCCATTAATGCACGAAGAGTTTAATACACTATAGTCGACAGTATTTTGGTCTATGTCACACAAATATAGTTGTCATTAATAGTTATTAATGTGAACCAGACATGTGAAAAATCCAGATGATATTAAAAAATGGAAAACATTGGTAGGTTAATCCATAAATTTTCATATTTACTTAATTGACCTCTAAACTTTAAAATGTGATTAATAGATATTTAAATTTATAATTTTGTGTCTAATAGATTTCCAACCTAAACCAACATTTTTTTTAAAAATAAAATAAATAAATTTATAAACTTTTAAGTTTATATACAATAAGCTAGGTTCATGAATTTTAAAAAATGTCGAATGAGTCAAGAATTTGTTAGGTATTAAATAGAAAGTTTAAAGATAAACACGTAATTGAAGCTCATAGATTTATCAAACATGCATGTTTAAAATGAGAAATACTTACCTAAGGGTGGATAAGCCACCATTAGAACCACATGTTTTTACTTTTTTGTATTTCTCTCTCCATTTCAACATTTCTCTCTCCATCAATCAAAGCCATTTTTTTAGTAAAAATATGTGGTTCTAAGCTAGGTAAGTATTTCAAAATACTTACATACCCTTAGGTAAGTATTACTCGTTTAAAATACCATTTTGGTTGTTGTTGCGGAATTATCCAACACACAAATTAAGAAAATAATAATGACGTGAGAATGGTGACGTGGAAAAGCAATAATCTCGCCTAAGCGAAATTTCTACTCAATCAAGCGAAGTGTGTATGTCAATTCCAAACGATTGTGTAAGTATACACAGTCTGTTGTAGCAAGTTTTATCTGTAAGTACAGGTCCTTCTTCCACAGGAATTTTTTTTTATTATCATGTTTTAAATTCGTTTTCATGCAGAGTTAAGGGTAACAATTTGGTTGATAAATGGGTAATGAGCAATCGAAAAGAGTAAATAATGAGAACAATATGAGACTAAGTATCAGAAGGGTCTAGGGTTTTCAAGGCTTCGCTTAAGCGACGAGGGTAGCGAGGACGAACAACTAATAGACTTCCCATAGCTCTCTTAAGCTCTGGAATTTGGCTCTCTCGAACTCCTAGTCCGGTTCTCTCGAACTCAAACAACTATTAATTAAATAGTCAGCATTAGGCGAACCTTATCTCTAAGTGTTCTTTGATTAGCAAGCAAAGCTTAACGATCCTAATGCTATACATGCAAAGCTTAACGGTCCTAATGCTATACAGAGTTCATACTTTTGGTTTGTTAATGAAATGTATATAAAGTTAAGACAACATGTATAATAAGTTTAGTTCGCGTTCCCCTTTCGCCTAAGCTAAACCCTTACTTCCCCATAACCTTTCGATAACGGATTTAGTTACTCATATTGGTGAACATACTTAAACCAGTTGAAGAAACGGTAAACATACTTTGACAAATGATTAAGTAAATAGACAGATGCACGAGACAGAAAGAAAACAAGAAAATAAAAGACAAGGGATTAGAAAATTCCTGAAACTTTATAAACTTGGAATTCCTCTAGTGAAGCTTTAGTTACCATCAAAATGTCTTAGAATGCAAGTAAACTAGGTTTGAAAGCAAGAAAGTAACTAAAGCCCTGTGAAATTGCTCCAGCGGCTTGAAATCTACTCGGAAGTAAACTTTGGTTGGAATGGAGAAGAAAGCTCTGAAAATGATAACTGGAAGAAAATGCCCAAAAATTCTAAACTCTTTGCACTGAGGAGATGCTCGCTTGTATAGAGTCCCCGACAAGAACTTGCGAACCTCTACTCTACGATCTCTGCTCAGCCGAAAGCTGCTCTGCTCTGACATTCTTCTGCTCCACAATCCGCTCCGTTCTTGTGTCAGAGCAAAAAATGTACGAACGACTGAGATTTAATCGTTGAGCTTCAGATCTTTATCGCGCGTCCCTTTGATTAGATAGTTTGCACCAACTATTCATTCACTCTGTCTTTACTTCGCAAGAGCAAAATAGGTTCTTCTAGGATTATTTGACGGGTTTTTCTTCTGTTTGAGCGAGGTCTCCTTCTTACAATCTGCTTCGCTTCCCCAAGTTTCACTGCAATCAAACTACAAGTATCAATTCTCTTTAACACTTAATAATTTTTATTCAATCATGCACGTTTTGTTGCAACAAACTTTAAAAATTTATCCTAAATAGAAATTATAGGATGTTTCGCTTAAGCTTCGTTTTTAGTCTGTGGGGGCGAAATTCTATCTCCTAATAATTAATTATAGCAAATTTTATCCATAAATATATTAATTTAAGCTATTTAACTCTTAATTCTTGAGAGTTATCAGTTGTGTACTTAGAAATTTTTTCAATCTTGGTCTCTACACTTTTAAATAATTAATTTTAGTCCGGTACTAAAAAAAGGATCTCGATGATAAATTTGAAGTTATGTCCCCCTCAAAAGCGATTTAGTAATGTTTATAAACTTATGCAAAAAAAAAAAAAAAAAAAAATGATAAACATGAACAAATTTCTAAAATTTATTGAAGAAAAAAGAATAATTTTAAGAAAAAAGTAACAATAAACTTACCAAACAAATTAATATAAGTTTTTTTTAGACTAAAATGGTATTAATCAACACATTTAAACGTTTAGTAACTATCGAATGAGTTGGTGACGCGTTGATTATCTTGATTGATGATAATGCATTTCAATTCCACGATCACATGTTCAGTTTTGGAAATCGAGGTTTAGTAACTAGACTTCAATTTACATTGTATGCTTTTAAATGTTTAACAAAAGATGTACAACTTTTTTAAAAGAGAAATAGTAAATGTTTTCATTTTAGAAACTAATTAATAAAACGTCTAAATTTGTTTAGCATGGTTAAATAAGAGTGAAAAAGTTTTTGTTTTCCAAACTGTCCTCAATTTAAATTGATTAATTTAATTATAATTTAACATTTATTAAGTCAAATATATATGATCTCAATTTGTGGAGATTTCAAAATTAAGATCTCATATATATATATATATCAATCATTGTCGATTATCACCAACACTATCATCAACCCTAATCCTAATTCTATGTCTTTAATTTTGCTATAAAATATTGTTTAAAGAATGTGGATACTTTTGCTGCAGTTTCGTTGAAGAAGATGACATTCTTTTCTTCTTGAATCAGTTTCTACCCTCGGGGTTTCCTTGAGATATGTGAAAAAAAGGAATGAATATATATTTTTTCACAAGCAATAATTAGTGTTTTCAATGCATTCTTGTTTGTTTATCATGGATTGGTTAATTTGTTTCTACCCAAAAACTAATATTCAGATTCAAATAAATAATTGTAGTTTTTCTTTTACTTAATTGAAATTGTTAAATAAACTTAAATGTAATTTTGATGTGTTTAGAATATTGTTAACTGAGGTTATAATCAAGGTATTAATAGGTCCTTAATTATGGAGGAGATTGAGGAATTAGTAGATCTTCATTTAGAAATTAGTAGGAAATATTTTTGGTAAATATAAGACCAAATATGAAAAAAGTTTTGGAGACCAAGTTTGTAATAGATTATAAATAGAGTGTTCATTCTAAAAAGTAGAGCAAGGAAAAGAAAAAGAGAGCAAGAGTTGTAGAGAAAGAAAGTTTTAGAGAAATAAGAAAAGTTGTTTTGAAAAGAAAATGAGTGTGCCTTATCTCTCAAATCACGAAAGTGAAAAGCTAACGAGATTGTTCATATTCACATTTAGATTCTACATAAATACCTATCTTTTATTTATTTCCACCCTAGCTTACTAATTACCGAATTTGTAAATGGAAAAAAAAAAGTTCAATTTTAACGAAGAACAAAACTTACACAAAATCTAGTAGCTCGGGCTTGTGAGTTTTCATTTTCACGGTGAACCCGTTCAACAAAGCTTGGAGAGGTCAATCAACGTTCTTCGTTGTATGTAAGTCTTTATCTATTTTTTTACCGAACATGACTTAGTGAATTTGGTATTGAAAATTAATTCCTAGATACGTGACCACCATAAGTTGAATTGCACCTTAATACTTTTTTATCACTAAATTACCTCAAGATTGTTTAGTGGACTTGGGCAGAGCACAAACTTTTCAAGAGCAAAGGACAGGTGAAATTGATACAAGATATATCATCTATGTTCATGTTTTTTTAAAAATCAACTCAATTTATGCCATTTTTTTTAATAGTGAATTTATGCATTTGTACATACACATACGCTAGATGTAACTATGATGCATGTATGTGTTCAAAAAAAAAAAAAAAAAACTATGATGTATATATTTTTGTATTTTTTTATAATTACATTTTGCCACAGGTATATAGGCTCACAAACCCTAAATTTACATACAAGTACGTATGTATTTATATTAGTTATGTACTTGCTTAAAAAAAGGTCATGTACTTAATTTACCAATTTTAAATTTTTTATGTACCATATTGGCTAATTTCAAATCTAAATCAGGATTAATTAATTATTTATAATTTCGAATTTTAAATTTAAATATATATATATATTTGGATTAAGTTTTGTAAGATTGTTATTTTAAATCTAAAATTATTAGTAATTAAATCACAAAAACTAGATATAAAATGAGGAGTGTAATAGTCCATTACAATATACTAATTTATTTAATAATTTTCGAAAACCTGTTTTTAGACATGAATTTTAAGTCTATAAAATTTTGGTCATGATCTTAATAAATTTCATGAATGTAACTATTTTCCTACTTCACCCTTTTTATTTTTGTTGGTCTACACAAGAATGAAAAACCATGCATGGGAGGGTTAGTCTTTCAAAGATGGGCCTTGGATTTTGGCCCAAAAAAGTTTGGGCTTTCACAGCCCAAGCTAGCATGTCCTTCAAATCATAAAATGTGCATTTCAGTTCCACAACCTTCATGAAGTTTTTTTAGGTATTATTTCTCACTCTTGTATGTTCTATTGGTAATGATGTACACTTTGAGGCTTGAACTTTCATAACCATTTTTTTGCACATGTCCATTATACTCACCAACTCCTTCATGTAACATGTCTCCAAGCTACTTCAAATTTGGATTTTTGATAAGCTTTTGGGGTGGTGAATGATAAAGGGTTAATTGTATCATTCTTGGTTAAATGTTAAATTAATTGAACAATACTCAAGTTGTAATTTAAAAATGTTGTTAGGTCACCGATTCGTTCTATGAGAATAGTCAATGTATGCATAAGTCGATAAAAAACACTTTTTTATAAATAATAGATATTTAAAAAGATATTATTAACAATAACATAAATACTGTACACAAACATGATAACCCTCTGATACAGGAGCTTAGTACAACATTTAAAAGCATGCTATATTTTCTTTAAAAAGAGAGACAACTTTATGAACAAAGTCAACATATATTTTTCATCTTTTTTGATATAGAAAAAAAAAATGAGGCTTAGCTACCTTACCTACAACCCTTTTTATTAAATCTATTGAACATATTAAAACTCTTGATCTTAAATAAAATGAAAATGATTTAGGAGAAAGATGAGAATTATGAAAATAAATAAATAATAATAATAGTAATAATATTATGTATTTGACGAAGAAAATGATTATAGCCATAGTTATTTATATTTGAGTTAATGAGAATAAATGAGGAAATCCCAATTATGAAGAGTAGTTATAGAAAGAATAAAAAAGAGTAATGGAAGAATAAAAAGTGGTCATGAAGAAATGAGATTACAATAATTCTCAATGGTCCAAACTTGAGTAAAATAATTATTTTCCTTGTAATAAGTCTCATTCTCTTTCCTCCAAATCCTCTCTAAATTTGTATCATCAACCTTGATATTGGCAATTTCTCAACCTTGACATCAAAAGTGGATTTTACGGGTAGGTTTGACATAGGGGCGCAACAAAAAACCAAAAAATCAAACTAAACCAATATTATTAATGGTCACAATGGCATGTTGAGAATTAGCAAAGACTTAAGAGGAATCTGCATAGACTCGCGATGACATGAATAGGCTTGAACGATGATGGAGTCGTTCAAGAGATCGAGGACGTGATGTTACACTTAGGTTAAATAATTAGAACTCTACATTTATGCATATTTTATGTGAGTTGTGGCTACCCTACACCAAAGGTAGCCATAATATAGACTACCAACAAAAATCGAACCGAAATCACTCTTAATTCGACATATCAAAAGTATTTTATTGGTAGGTTAGAAATCATCCATGAGTGCTACTTACTTGAAACACGAATGTAAAAAAAAGTGTATCTAATAATACTTTCTCAAAAAACCAACCAAAGGTACATATTTGAAAGAAGGTTTTGTATTTTACCCTAAATAGACTTACTTTGCAAGAAGATGCAATAGGTGAGCCATTTTTGTGAAATATTGCACATGTGAGGGAGTGACAACTCCATTAAGAGGACCACAAAGGCATCAAGATTGAAAATGAAAGCATAAAGGGAAAATAAATGGTGGTTGATAAAAAAATAATTATAACCATAATGTGAGAGTCAAATACTGATTTTTATGATCAATTCCACAATTGTAAAGTTGAAATGGATTGTTGAAACATTCTTAAGACCTTCCATTTTATTTTTTATGTTCTTAGTTTGTAAATTCAACATAAGAGGTTCAATTAGAGTTAATTCAATGTTGTCCAAAAATTCATAAAATAAAATACAACATTCATTCAAGAAATATAAAGATCAATGACGCCAAGGATTTAAAGTGGTTCGACAAGCCTAATCCACTCGTAAAGGGCTTTTAGGCATTTGCTAGAACAATTTCATTAGAGTTCAAATATGTATGAACAACCATACATAAATAAACAAATACAAATTGATTCCATGAGATTTACATAAAAGAGAAACA
Organism: Sechiopsis laciniata; assembly: GCA_037833695.1. NCBI lineage: Eukaryota > Viridiplantae > Streptophyta > Magnoliopsida > Cucurbitales > Cucurbitaceae > Sechiopsis > Sechiopsis laciniata. The sequence continues at coordinate 17,878 of JBBMKA010010051.1, forward strand.
AGCAAATAATCAAAGAATTAGAGGAATACAACCTTAAAAGATAAGGAGATGAATCAAGAAAGAGTTTGAATCCAAATATTCAAACCTTTCTTCTATCTTGCACAATACTTCAAGAATTTTCAATGAGATCTTCAAAGAAAAACCTCCAAGAATAAAATCCAAATCAAGAACCACCTTAAAGATGCTGGAATCTTCATGATGGAGGCCAGAATGTGCGCCAACGATAGTCGAAAAGGCACTAACGGCGTTGCCAAGTTGGAGGCGTAATGGCGGAAGAAAGAATTGAGAAATGGGCGAAGGAAACGAACAAGATTTGTCCGCCAAATGGAGTAAAACCATTTTCTCTCTCTAATTAAATCTCACCAATAAAAATATCTAATTTGCTTTCTCTCTAACTTTACCCATAACTGGTAAATGTAAATGATGCATTCTAAATCCATTCTTTTGCTACTAGGCATCAATGAGTATTTATAATGAACAAAAGATAACAAATAAGATTGGTTTTATTAGATCAAATCTAATTAAAACCCACTATAACTACTTACGGTTATTCAATTAATATTCTATTAATATAATTTTGACTATAAAACAATTTAGCCTAAAATATAAAATTGGCTAAAATTAAGCAATGAATTTAATTGTTTCTATTTAATTCAATTAGTAATAATCTAGGTTTAAAATAGTCACAATAAAATTCTTATTTAAACCAATTAGTAATTTATCATTATTAGTTAATATTGAAACCAAATATCACATGGATCACTACCAAAGAAGATAATCAACGCGCCACCAATCCATTCAGTATTATAAATTTGATTCATGTTTTAAGAAAGTTAGAATTTAATTTTTATAATTTAAAAAAATTAAAGCTTAGTTTTTATAGTTTAAAAAACTAAAATTTAGTCTCTATACTTTAATAAAACTTAAAAAATAGTTTACAATGTTAAAAATCGTTGGTGAATTAGGTACATGGAGACAACTATCTATGTATAATTTTTTAAAAAATTATGTGTAAATAATGTCATTTTTTTTGTTCAATTAGTTACTTAACTCTTATCGTTATTATTAACATATAAATAACTAACTTTTATGTACTTAATTCACTAACAATTACGAATAACAATAGATTTTCAAAATAAAGAAAAATTACGAATAACAATAACAATTTTAAGTTTTATCAAACCATAAAGATTATATTTTATTTTTTGAAATTCTAGTGACTAAATTTTAATTTTCTCCAAATCATACAAACTAAATTATAGTTTATATATATATATACTAAATTCTAACTATTTTTTCTTCAAATTATACATATCAAATTGGTAATTTACCCTAAAAATTAGGGGTGTAAGAAATAACTAACAATAACAATCCAAACTATCCAACTCAAATCATAAGATTGAGTTGGATTATAACTTCTTTAGTTGGATTATAATTTCTTTAGGTTGAATTGAGTTATAATTTTTTGGTCAGATTGACGAATTGACCAACCTAAAACTTTAAATTTGTCAAAAAAATCTTTTAACTTAATTGAAGTTATGGGTGTACAAAAGAACCGACAACCCGAATAACTCGAACTATTCAACCCAAACGGTAAGGGTTGGCTTGAGTTATAATTCTATTTTGGGTTGGGGTGAGTTATGATTTTCTAATTTTCGTTGGGTTGGGTTGGTTCTAGGGTTGACCAATATTCGGCTCGTTCAACCCAACCCAACCCGAACTAAGAAATAATATATACATGTACATGTGTGTGTGAGGAGGAATGAATTAATAAGATAGATTCAACTAGGGGTGATTTCAGTTCGTTTTTTTTTAGTTTTGTGTCAAACCGAAAACTGAACCGATATCTTCGATTTTCAAAAAATGGACCCGATCCAATGTCCAATAAACTATAGAACCAATGGTTCGATTTTCAATTGGTTCGGTTCGATTTTGGATTTGATCCAATGTCCAATATTTTTTAATATATCAAAAACAACATTTCTAACTAAAAAAAAACTTCTCTAATTTTTTTTAACAAGTTTGGTTCTTGCATCCAATTTTCTTTGGTATAATTAGTTTCAAATAGATAATGACAAAGTAATATGAAAAAAGTAAAGTTTGAGAAAGTTACTTAGAAAATATATTGACATTTGAAGGATAACAAAACATTAGGTTGATTTTCAACACTTTAGAAAATCTTCTAAATAATGGAAGAAATATAACTTTATATGACTTATTGGCAATATATGTATATATATTTCGATTTGGATCGGTTTTTATTGATTTTTGAAAACGAAAACCAGAACCGATCCAATATTTTTGGGTTTTTCAAATTACAAACCGATATGTTCAACTTTGTGCTAAAAACCCGATCTGATCCATTGGATTGGATTGGTTTGGTTCGATTTTTCGGTTTTACCTTGCACCCCTAGATTCAACCAACAAGAGCAATAACTCAATGACATAGGTGCGACCCGTGAACCAAAATGTCATGAATTTGAATCTTCCACTCCCAGTTTGTTGTTGATAAATAATATGCACTAATAAAATAGGTAGTCTATGTCCAAGTATAATATCATTTCGTAAATATAGGGTTATGTTGTGTTGCTTGAATGCATAGAATTGAACGAATTGAAATATTGACCAACCAAAATTTTGGATTGATCATAAAAATCCCCCTAATCCAATCTAACCTAACCCGAACTATGTAGCCCTAATTGAAGTGAGACCATAAGGTGGTTCAAATTTATGACATATTTTTTAAGTGGGTTTCCTCAAGATGACTCTCGCCGGAAGCTCTCAAGATGACTCTCACCAGAAAATCGTTTAAACCCTCACCAACTTCACAGGTATGTTTTTTCATCTTGCTACTTTTTCACGGCGTGGTTACAACATTTACCTAGGAAGTATATGATCGAAAACAAATATTTTTTTATCGAAAGTGACAGGCGCTTAAAAGATCGGCTCATCATCCTGACTGAGCATGGAAGACAGAAAGCTTTTTCTCTTTATCTGAACCCAAGTTCCATCGATTGGTTAAGGGAATCTATTTCATCCCTTATCACTTGGCCAAAGAACATCAGATTTTTTTTTTCCAGCAAATCAGAACAAATTCTTACACTCTATGGGTTAAAAAGGAATCAAACATAAATGGATACATTACCGAGATTTATCGTCTTGACCCAACTGGAAGAAAAATTGTTTTAATAATTCCTGAAGGGATTGAAAATAAAGGCAGGATTGATTTCAAGGAGCTCATTACTCTTAAAGGCCCCACAGCCAGACAACTCGAGTTGACAAGGAACCCTTCTCAAAACAGTTATGGCCACACCAAGCCAAATGGATGCTCAGATCAGAATGTACAGGGTATGAAAAATTCTTATGTGGAAGTGGTTCAAAGCTCATTCAATGACTCTTTAAATGCCTCTATAAACCAGTCTGCAAAGATCAACGTAGACAAATTAAAGTGCAAAGTTGACCAGCATAATACCATTACAGAAGATGGAAATCATTTTTAGTGGGATAAAACCATTGTTCTCTCTAGAAGATTCTATCATGATGATTGAGATGTCATTTTTGAAGCCTTAAAAATTACTTTTGAAGGCACTGCCGGTTACAATCCCTTCCATGCTGACAAAGCTCTCTTTGCAATGAGCTCCCCTGAACAAACAAGAACACTATGCTTAAACAACGGTTGGGTTACCATTGATAGATTCTATGTGAAATTTGAGAAATGGAATGCGATATATCATGCCATTCCTTCGGTGATTCCGAGTTATGGAGGCTCGATCAGAGTCCGTGGAATTCCATTACATTTGTGGTGCCCTAAAACTTTTATTCAAATTAGGAATAGTTGTGGGGGCTTCATTGAAACTGGGCACCATACACATCATGACCTAAATCTCCTAGAGGCGCACATTAAAATCAAAGATAATTATAGAGATTTTGTCCCGACCACATTTGGTATTATGGATGATGAAGGAATCGAGTTTTGCTTACAGATCGTCGCTTCGGCGGATGAAAAATGGTTTGCCTGTCGTAATCTCCAAATTCACAACTTGTTTTCCCATAAAGCTACTACTGAGTTCGACTGGCAAGGCCTCACCGCTGGTGATTTTTTCTACCTGTGCTTATCCTCCTTTACCGAAAAACAGTGACTGCTGCAGTTCTATCAACAATAATGGCAAACAGGCAGGGGACTCAAAGACAAAAGGGAAGAAGCTTCAGTACGTACAGAAATTGCGTGGGGAAACAAAAAGGATGTTTGCTTTGAAAGCTTTCGTACAAATTCAAAGGGCAAAAAGGTTATTTTCTCCTCTCCTAATAATCAAACAACCACGTATAGCCCAAATGGGCCACCAGCTTATTCTCTAAAATATAAAAATATTACCGAGGCGAGTTTATCTCACAATAATAGCCCAAATGGAATTGGATTGGATTTTCCAGATGAACAAACTCCAACTCAAAATAAAGTTGAATCCAATGGATCTACTCTAGTTCGAAACACGGGCGAGAAAGATTTATCCTCATCGGTTAGGCATGTTACGAATCAAAGTCCACAAATGCTCACCGACAAAAACACTCTAAGTCCAAGAACAATTCATTGTTCGAAAAAATTCCCAGTTGCAAAGTTGAATGCTAATGAAGTTGACTCTGTCACAGATCTTAGAAACCCATCCCAAGATTGGATCGAAAATGTTGTCTCTAGTCCTGAAGGTATTGAAAATGGTGGTCACTTTGATCAGGAGGCATATGAAACTCCTTCATCAGAAATCATCATTGAGAAAAGTTTGGATATTTTCTTTGCCACAGAGAAAAAGCTTGAAGATCTTGAGATGATACTTGGAGAAACTGAAAAGGCAAGATTCAAACGACAACTCCACTAATGGATGTAGTTCATAATTTCACAATTATTCCTCAGACAGATGCGAATGAAATCCTACACATTGATGAAGTACAAGGTGTAGAATAACAGGGGCATTTTGTTTCCTCATGAAGATTCTCTCTTGGAATGTTAAAGGTATGAGCTCCTCTGATAAACATGCTCTCATCAAGGTCGAAATTCTTAGCTCTCTTCCTGATATTGTGATTCTCTCTGAAACTAAGATGTCTAATCTCCCTATCGAAGGGTTCATTAAATCTTTATGGAGCTCTATTGCTATTGGCTGGGTGTCTATTGAAGCCTCTAGGCATTTAGGAGGCATTCTGATTATATGGGATCTTCTTTCCTACCAAGTTATTGGATTCATTCGAGGTAAATTTACTCTCTCCATTAATTTTCAGCTTACGGACCATTTTCAATGGTGGCTTACAGGTGTTCATGGACCTGCTAAACGTAAAAAGCGGAGGGGGTTTTGGCACGAGCTTTATGCCATCAGTGAATTTTGTGCGCCTATATGGGTGCTTGGTGGCGATTTCAATGTTTAGAGAAATTGTAATGAAACTACCTTCCTCAGTCCGGCTAGAAGAAGTATGCAGTGTTTCAACAAGTTCATTCATGACTCTCTTTTGATTGATCCACCTCATCCAAATGGTCAGTACATTGGGTCTAATCTTAGACTTAATCCAAGTTTATCTAGGATCGACAGATTTCTGTTTACGGAAGAATGGAGCAATAAATTTGGTTTCCACCATTGTTGTCGTCTATGTAGAATTACTTCTGACCATTTTCCCATCCTCCTCGAATCAAAAGATTTGAAATGGGGGCCTACTCCTTTCAAGATGGAAAATTTATGGCTTTCTCTTCCTGAATTTATTGTTAATATACCAAATTGGTGGCTGAAAACGTAGACTACTGGTTATCCTGGTTATAGATTGATGAGAAAGCTTAAAGAATTGGCTCAGGAATGCAAAACTGGAATGTTACCATTTTAAAAGCCAACGCTACTAAACGTAGCGACATCATACGTAGCATTGATGATATTGATATTAAAGAGCAATAAGGTCTTATTAGAGCTGAAGACACCATTTATCGCAGGAGCTTGAAAGCCAACTTATGTCTGATGATTATGGAAGATAATAGGAAGCTGAGGCAGAGATTCAAGTCACAATGGTTAGCTGAAGGTGAAGAAAATTATGCTTTCTTCCATAAAATGTGCACTACGAGGAAAATATACTCTTTCATTTCAGAGATTTCTAACCCTTCAAGCGAGAGTTTAGTTATTGATCATGATATTGTTAATGAATTCATACGATATTTTTCTGAAGTTTACGACATTGATGGGTTACACATCGATAGCTGTATGATTGTTCAAAAGATAGACTGGCATCCCATCAACACTCTTCAATCTCAAAAGCTCACTGCTCCTTTTTCGGTGAATGAGATTCAGCATTGTCTTCAGATTCTTGGTACTAAAAAAGCTCTAGGCCCTGATGGTTTTACCATTGAATTTTAAAAAAAATTCTGGCACACTTTCCATTCTTTTATAATGGAGGTGTTCCACGATTTTTTTAAACTGATATTCTCAACAAGGCGATTAGCAACACGTATGTGGCTTTAATTCCCAAGGTTCCAAAGCCGGCTAAGGTCAGTGAATGCAGACCCATCAGCTTGACCACTAGTATATACAAAATATTATCTAAGGTACTAGCCAAAAGATTGAAAGAGGTCTTGCCCTTTACTATTGCCAAGAATCAGTGTGCTTTTGTCAAAGACCGTTAAATTATTGATGCTTCACTTATGGCCAATGAAGTGGTTGACTACTGGAAATGTGCTAAGCTAAGAGGGGTGGTTATTAAACTGGATATCGAGAAAGCGTTCGATAAAATTCAATGGAGCTTTATCCTATCCATTCTTCGACATAAAGGTTTCAATGAGCAATGAATTAAATGGATGTCTGAATGTATGTCAACTGTGAATTTCTCCATCCTTATAAATGACAACCCTCGTGGTAGAATAAAAGTTAATAGGGATATTAGGCAAGGAGATCCTCTCTCTCCTTTCCTATTTGTTCTTACTATGGACTATCTTTCCTGTATGTTAGATACTGTTAGAGAAAAGGGTCTCGTTGAAGGAGCCACCTTACCCATCGACAGTTCTTTCCACCTTACGCATCTCCTCTTTGCCGATGACGTATTATTATTTTCTGTGGTGGATCAACAAAAGCTGAAAAATCTTTTGATTATTATCAAGGCTTTTGAAGATGCTTCAGGATTAAAAATCAATCTTTAGAAATCGATTATTTCTGGTACTAATATGGATGATATCACCCGTATTTCCCTTACTGAGGCTTAAGGATGCAACTACCAGGAGTTTCCTTTAACTTATCTTGGTTTACCGCTGAGTAACAACCCGAGAAGACAATTATTTTGGGAGCCTATCATTGATAAAATCAAATCAAAGTTTAAGCATTGGCAATATTGGTATCTCTCCAAAGGTGGCAGACTCACCCTTAGACAATATGTATTAAGTCATTTGCCCACATATTTCTTGTCAATATTTAAAGCTCCGATGTTGTTTAACAAAAGCATGTATCGGTTAACGAGAAAGTTTCTTTGGACATGCATTAATCAAAATGGTGGTTCAAATCTTGTTTGATGGGACATTGTTTCTTTACCTAGAGAGAGAGGTGGCATTGGTATTGGCCGGATTCAATATCATAATGAGGTGCTTCTTAGTAAATGGATTTGGAGATTTCACAATGAAGAGGATACTTTATGGCAGCGGCTCATTAAAGCGAAATACAAGTCTTCTATGAGTTCTTTCATCTCATCGATCTCTAATCAGCTTAGTCTTAGATCTCCTTGGGCCTCTATTGCCAAGTACCAGGACATTATGCAGTGTAATATGAAGAAGAACATAAACAATGGTATTGGCACAAGCTTTTGGTTTGATAACTGGAATGTTTTTGGTCCTCTTTACTATGCTGCTTCTAGATTTTTTGCTCTTGCTAAAGACAAATAGACTTCGGTTGCAAACTCTTGGTGTGCTCGCGATTCTAAATGGGCTTTTGATCCTAACATACCTATCTTAGATAGTGAAAGGCAAAGATGAGATGATATTTCTAGAGACTGGCTGAGTATTGATTCAAACTTTTTTGGTGATGGCGATTTTTGGAGCTGGTCGGCTGATACTTGCAGATTTTTTACTGTTAGATCCATGAGGAGTATGCTCAACGATGAGTTTATTGGTGGCTTTCCCATTCACACGGGAAATCTTTTTTGGAGCACCAACATTCCTAAGAAGATAAAAGTATTTCTATGAACTAGTTATTATAATGGGCTCAACACTCTTGATATGCTTCAAGGAAGAAATCCTACCACAGCTCTTAACCCCAACTGGTGCCCTCTTTGCAATGCTAGCACCGAGTCTGCTGCCCATTTGTTTTTGCTTTGCGAATTTGCGAATTTCATTCGTGAGCAGATTCCCATTGATTTCAATGTCGAGGACAACTACCAACAGTTGGCGTGTTTTCTCAGTCTCATCATGGAATCTACTACTAATTGTGTGAAGAAGATTTTGAGGCAGAACTTCGTAGGTGCGTGTTTTTGGTGGCTTTGGACTAAACGAAATGCTAGAATTTCAATGACAGTTACAAATTCAAGACCGCTCTCCAGCTAAGGGATGAGTTCATCGTTTCTGCAGCAACTTGGTGATTAAATTTGATTTTGTTTAAACATTATGATGTTAATACTATTGTTTCTACTTGGAAAAATCTCTTGTAATCTCCTTTGCTGGGGTATGTTCTTTCATACACCCTAATTCAAGTATCCTTTTTCCAAAAAAAGTGAGACCATATATACAACTGGGCTAAAAAGAAATAACAATGGGCCTTTTTTGTTTCAATAATGAGTTAGCGTAGACCTAAAGCTGAATGAAAGGGCAATTGAAGCCAAGCCAAGCCAAGCCAACCCCCGGTCGACTTGCCTTAGCCAATCCTTTTCCTTTAAGCCTTAACCACCCAGTTTTCTCTATCCTCAAGATTTTTCTTTCATCGGAGGTCGGTGATGAGCGAACTCGAAACCAAACCAAAGTTTTTAATTAACCCCAAAATCATCTTTCTCTCTTTCAATCCTTGAGCTGAAGAACTCTTCTTAGCAAAATTGTCGAACCCTTTCATCCACTCGTTGTATCCAACCTTGTTCAATTGTGGCTTGATTCTTCATTCTTGTGCAAAACCACTGTTTTCTGGCCTCTGATCGCCCTAATTTTTTCTGGGTTTTCTTCCTGATTGGATATATGTTAATGGGTTGAAAGGAATATTTGGGTTTTGGAAGAAAGGAACATGGAGTGGGACAGTAATTCGGATCTGAGCGGAGACGAGGAGGAGGAGGACAGCTTCTTACTCAACGATGGCGGCCCTCTTCCTTTCCCTGTTGAGAACTTGTTTCAAGCTGCGCCATGTGGGTTTGTGGTTACCGATTCTCTTGAGCCCGGCCATCCCATCATTTATGTCAACACCGTCTTCGAAATGGTTACTGGATATCGAGCCGAGGAAGTTCTTGGTCGCAATTGGTCAGTTATTTCAAACTTCTAGTCTCATATTGATTCACTGCTATTTATGTTCTGATTTTGGGGCTTAATTCATTTAGGGATTGAATGAGTTCATTTTTTTCCCTCTTTCTTTTGTTGGGTTGGGGTTATTTTGGTTGATTAGAGACGGGTTGGCACTTTTTGATGTTTATTTGCCATATAGGATGTCTTGGGCCAAGTTAATTTTTAATTGGTCTTCTTAGTTAGCTTAGTGTTGGATGAATTTGCAAGTTTTTGGTTTGTGTTTATAGCGGATGGGCAGGTTGCTGGAAACCGTAGTATGTTCTCGGGAAGGTATGATCAATATTTATGCAACTTTCTACATCTTTGCTTCTCATTTTGTAGGGACAATTTAGATTCGTGTTTTAAGTTTTTGTAATTAGTTGGAGTGTGAAGAATTCTACTCATACAAGTCTTCAGACTGGGTCTGGGTGCACTAATGTAGGGTAGATAAGCTTATGGTAATGGAAACTCCTTTACAAGTAGAGCTGAACTATCATAAATAAAAGGTTTTATGACAAAAAGTGATACCTTGGTCTCGAATTATGAAGTTGTCGACTCTAGAAGGAAGAAATGAAATTAGTGCAAGCTTCTTAAGAAATCATCCTGAGCCTTTCCATCCATATTCTTCCATTTTTATTAAGTTTTTGTATCATCTTTTTCTATTTTCTAGGGTCTTTGTTATTTTTATAATTTCTTCTTCTCATTCAGCTAAGAAATCTTGTCTAGGGTGTGTTCAATTTTCAGCTAGCCAGTCGCAGAGTTTTCAATGTTTTGATTAGGAGTTCCTTGTTCGGAAGGAGAACATTTTTTTTCAATGGAGTGTGGGAGTCTGGGATTTGTTGTGACTTGTGGGGTATTTGGGAGAGAGAAATAGTAGAATCTTTCGTGGGGTTGAGAGGATCCTTTCAAAGTTTGGTACCTTGTCTAGTTTTTTTTTTTTTTGTTAAATATTCGTGAGTGTCAAGGTCAATATTTTTCTTTGGGCATTTTGACAAGTTCTTTATGTAATTATTCGTTAGGTTATATTTTGTTAGATTGGAGACCCTTCCTCTAGGATGCTCCCTTTTGTGGGCTTGATATTTTTGTATCCCCTTGTATACTTTCCTTCCTTCTTAATGAAAGTTGTTGTTTTTTTTTTTTTTTTTATATAAAAAGGAATCTCATCTAGGGTTTTTTTTTTCCCTTCCTGGTGACTTGTTGAAGGACGGTTTGCATGGACAGTAAGAAGCATATCACAGAGATCTTTTGAGGGTTTGGCATTCTCCTATGGATTTGATGGAAGGTGGAGTCGGAGAAAGTGGATTCAAGGATGTTTGTGTTAACCAAAATTTTCCTATTTGTTGTTAGTAGGAAGCCCAGAAAAAAAGATTTGTTCTACTGAAGGAAGGATTGAGACAAGGCAGCTCAATATTTTCTAAATATAGTTCTTGTAGTCGATTGTTTAGATTGTTGAGCTCAAAGGACGAGCTATGTTGATGGTTTAGCCTTGGAATGGAGAATGGGAAATTTTGTTGTGAACCTCCAATTTGCTGAGGATAATTTTCAGTTTTATTCTATCAACAAGTCAACTATAACTTGTTTGAATTTATGAACAAGCTTGATAAAATCTCCCAAGGATTTTATGGAAGGTGGAGAAAGAGCTTGTTTGAAGTTATAACTAGATCATTGACAAAATGTCCCTTAATAGTTGGTAACCTAGCTCACATATCATTTTAGAGAGATTCTTGGCTGACAAATGGCTACCTCATGAAAGACACTCTTTAATCGCTTCAACTAAAATAGAGGCTTTGGTGAAGAATTTTTGGTAGGAGGAAATGGTAAAGCTAATAGACTGATGCAATCTAACTTATTTCTATGTTTTCTTCCCATGCTCTTAGTCCTAGCCTACAGATGTTGTACACGATCTCTGCCTTCCTTTCGCCGCTCATCTGTTGCTGCCGCTCTCTTCCTTCTACCGTTGCTCTCCTCCTTCCACTACCGGTCACCTTCGCCTCAACTGTCATCGCCTCATCTCTGTTCACCATCCTCTGCCTAAAAAATTCTTGCGACCTATGATTCCTTAGAGTCCCGTGTGCCAACCCGAGCGTCTAGTGGTTTCTCCTTCCATTATTCTCGTTCCTTTTCTGTTGGTTGTTTCTTCTTCCGTTTCCTCGTCTGTCCAACACTCTCTGTTCATTGTCCTACTCATTCTACATTTCCGCCCGCCCATGTTTGTTTGTCCTTTTTACGTCATTTTTCAGTCTTTTGCGCCCGTTTATTTTAGGGTTATTACTGACTTGGTTTAGGCAATGGTTACAATGAGCTGCTGCATCCAAAATATTGATTTCACCTTATGGGACGATAATGATGAGCTCTTTATGGAAGGTACGGATAATAATCAGAAGCTTTCCCTTTCTTTCTTTTTTTTACATTGGCTAGAATGTTAAAAAAAAATGTTCCTTGGTTGAACTATTGCAACTTCTAGTTCACTTGGTTTCTTACAAAAAATTTAAGGAGGATTTTTAGGTCATTCATTTGTCTAAGTTTCGATCACTCTTCGGTTGAATGTGTTGTTTGACATTCTTCTAGCGGAATAAAGATTATTCACGTTCCTGCTTCAAGAAGGATTGGATAGTTTTCTGAGAAATAGTACTAATTTTTCTCTTAAAATAGGGGGATTTGAAGCTTTCATGGTTTTCTTTTGTTTTTCAGATCGAGGAAGTGGTTTCGTCACAGGATGTTTTGATGAAAGGAAAGCATGAATTAATAAGTTCTTTAGAAGTGCATAGACAAGATTCAAACTCTGTTTTAAGTGGTGATCATCTGAAATCAGTACTCAATGTATAATCCCTTGAGATTAGTTTGTATTAGGTAAGGGAACAAAAAGAATTGGGGGATTTGGACTTTATATCCATTTTGGTGGTATCCAGGAGGCTAGCTCAGTGCTTTTGGAAAGATGCTCAAATCATCCTAGAAAATATTTTCAGTCTAGAAATCCTATTAATTCATTAATGTACGACAGATCAATGATGATTTCTGAGAGTTGAATTTTGACAGAAAGTTGAGTCTTTTTGGTGATCTTCATTTGAAAATTGAGCATTGGTCAGATAAGAGGCATTCCTCTCCCAAATTTATCAAGCTCTAGAATTTATCACATGCTACAGAGGATGAATTTCGATAAAGAATTGACCCTTGGAAACGACCGATCTTCGAAGCTATTGGGCAACATTTTGGTGGTTTGATTAATATTTCCTCCCAAATGCTTGACTTTGTTTATTGTTCAGTTGTTACTGAAGTTGAGGAGAATATTTGTGGCTTCATCCCCGCAGAAGGTTATGTCAAGGATTCTAATATTGGCAAATTTTCCCTTGGTGTTATAGTTTCTTTAGACCCTCCAAACAAGAATAGTTTGAATTATGATAATATATTCCTTAAAGACTACAAATTCAGTGGACTTAAAAAGGGTCAATCAAGTTTTGGAAGCTAATATCATTGATTGTGAAGTCATTAATCCTACTGGTTTGAATGAGGTTCTTACTGTCGTTGACTCCTTTGGGGGCTTTTCCCCAACCAAAGCCAAGATTGCTTTCCTCTTCATTATACTTGTTGAAAAACACTTTTTTCCCTCTTTGAACATCCAAAGCAAATTCAGATGCTTTGAATGAATGTTATGTTCACCTCTTGACCCATCCGATAGAGGCCCCCACTAAAGGCTCTATACCTACTGAGCCCTTTAGCCAATCACTTGTTACTATTTCTAGTTCGAACAAACAACTGACCAAAGGTGTTTTTAGACACTCAACTACTATGCTTCTGATTTTGGGAATCAGATGTTAGTAAGTAGTGAGGAATGTGTTTTTCGTACTCCAAAGTTTGAGCAGAGTGATAAGTTCATTGAAGATTTTTTTGTAGAAGCTTTCAAAAATCTATTTTTAATCAAATTTATTGAGCAAGATGTCATCGACGTGTCTGGAAAGCAGTTTATTCCGAGACATTTTCCCAAATTTCAACCAAATTTTCTTCTCTTGTTAAAGACTGTGGTTTGTAGTTGCATAAAACTCCATGCCATTCTCCAGCAGTTAAAGCTCTTTAGATATATCCTGGTTTGCTCATTTTCGTTTCTTTTTGTTGATTCTTCAAAAGTAGGTCTTTTTCCGTATCTCCATGTTGCGGTTATCTTTTTAAGATTTGTTTTTTTTTGGGGCCCTTCTTTACCTTGCTTTCTCTTCAGTTGTCAGTTGATTAGTCTTCATGGTTTGTTTTGATTTCAAAGATTGGTGGTTTCAAGCTGTTTCAGTATCTCCTCAGTTCTTGGGCTGGCTTATTACACATCCTTTCCTCCATCTGGCTGGTGCAAGTGTCGGTCACCTTTTTTTGATTTTGGAACCTAATGGTTGGTTCTCTACAAGCTTCTTGCTCCATTTTAAATCCTCACCCATTGCCGAAGAACCCTCCTGCATGATACCATATGAAAAGACCACTGTCTAAAGAAAGCTAAAATTTTCCCATGGGAGAATAGCTGCAAACGCATCACTACCCAAGATAAGCTACATAAGGGATGCCTTTCATGAGCATCTCACTCCAACGATGCTTCGTATGAGAAAATGTAGCATGAGAAAATGAAGAAGCAACATAGAATCACATTTTTCTGCTTTGTTAGTTTGCCCAACTATTGTGGGGAAGCATCCTCCCCTCTTTTGGTTGGTTCACAAGCTTGTTAGGTGTTTTCAAAGGCTCAAGGCCCACTATATATATATATATATATATATTCAGGGTGCACTATGTATAAAAACACTTTCCTGGGAATGGAGTTTTAACCAAGATTTTTTTTTTTTTTAATGAAAAAAGATAAAACACTATCATTGATTTGTGAAAGTAACATTACATAGACCTATTGAAACAAGTGAATATAGACCTATCAAAACTAGCAAAGATAGATAAAAAAAAAAAAAGAAGAGAGATGCCGATGCACTGGTTTACGATAGACAAGCCTTCTTTGTATAAGTAACATTATTTTCCAGTATACTAGATGATATTTATCTGATGTATCGTTTTATAACTTAGGTTTAGTTGTTTCTCTCTGAACTTTCAAAGATTCTGGTTCTGTAGGTAAGATTTAAGAATGCTTGGACCACTCTCATATGTTGTTGTTAAGAGCGTTTTAAATGCTTTCCTGATGCTTGACCTTGTAAATTGATAAGATGAATGGAGTTATCTGATTTGCATTTAGTATATTATTTCACTAAAGCCATGATACTTGGCTTCTCTACTGTGTCTGTATCCTTTCTCTCTTGTCTGCTAGTGCAGGATCATTATAGTTTATCGTTACTTACAATGCATTAGTATATTGTACTAGATACTTGATTATTCACACATTTGGGATGTTCTTGCAGTCGATTCTTGCAATGTAGAGGTCCATTTGCAAAAAGAAGGCACCCACTGGTTGACGCTTCAGTGGTTTCAGAGATCAGAAGATGTCTAGAGGATGGCACTGAATTTCAAGGAGAATTGTTGAACTTCAGGAAAGACGGAACCCCATTGATGAATAAATTGAGGTTAACACCTATTTATGGAGACGATGAAACAGTGACTCATGTTATTGGTATCCAGTTCTTCACTGAAGCAGATATTGATCTGGGACCAGTGACCAGCACTACAACAAAAGAGTTATCAAAATCATCTGATAGGTTTCGTTCTGGCCTTTCATCTTTTCACTTTACATCTGTTGGGGACCGGAATATTTGTCGTGGTGTATGTGGTATTTTCCAATTAAGTGACGAGGTGATATCTTTGAAAATACTCTCACGGTTGACACCCAGAGATATTGCATCAGTGGGATCTGTCTCTAGGCGGTTTTATGAGCTGACAAAGAATGAGGATCTCTGGAGAATGGTTTGCCAAAATGCCTGGGGTAGTGAAACAACACGTGTTCTAGAGACTGTGCCTGGTGCAAAAACTCTTGGCTGGGGCCGGTTAGCCAGGGAATTGACAACTCTCGAAGCCTCTGCCTGGAGGAAGCTGACCGTGGGCGGATCTGTTGAACCCTCGCGATGCAACTTTAGTGCTTGTGCAGTTGGTAATAGAGTTGTACTATTTGGTGGAGAAGGTGTTAATATGCAACCGATGAATGATACCTTCGTACTGGATTTAAATTCGAGTAAACCAGAGTGGCAACATGTTCAAGTTAGTTCCCCACCACCTGGCAGATGGGGTCATACACTTTCTTGTATAAATGGTTCTCATTTAGTCGTCTTTGGAGGTTGTGGAAGACAGGGATTGCTTAATGATGTTTTCTTGTTGGATTTGGATGCAAATCCTCCTGCTTGGCGTGAAATATCTGGATTGGCTCCTCCACTCCCAAGATCTTGGCACAGTTCCTGCACTCTCGATGGCACCAAGTTGATAGTCTCTGGTGGCTGTGCAGATTCTGGAGTACTCCTTAGTGATACTTTTCTGCTTGATCTCTCAATGGAGAAACCCACATGGAGGGAGATACCTGTGTCTTGGACTCCTCCCTCGCGGTTGGGACACACGTTGTCTGTATATGGTGGCCGGAAGATTTTGATGTTTGGGGGTTTAGCTAAAAGTGGACCTCTTCGGTTTCGATCAAGTGATGTCTTCACAATGGATTTAAGTGAGGAGGAACCATTTTGGAGATGTGTAGCTGGAAGTGGAGTCCCGGGTGCTGGAAACCCTGGAGGGGTCGCGCCTCCGCCTAGACTAGACCACGTTGCTGTGAGCCTCCCAGGTGGCAGAATACTGATCTTTGGCGGGTCAGTTGCCGGTCTTCACTCAGCATCACAGCTTTATCTCCTGGATCCAACAGAAGAGAAACCAACTTGGAGGGTATTGAAAGTACCGGGACGGCCTCCGAGGTTTGCATGGGGACACAGCACATGTGTTGTTGGGGGAACGAGGGCAATAGTCCTCGGTGGTCAAACGGGAGAGGAGTGGATGCTAAGTGAGCTTCATGAACTATCATTAGCCAGTTCTTTAATCTGATTGAAGAGTGTGGAGTCATGAAGGAAGCTATTATGGAAGAAACGAACAGCCATGAATTGTTGGCAGAAATGTTGTTGCTCAGGTCAGGACTCTGTAGTAAATGCTTGTTCCAAAAGTGCATATTCTTGTTTCCGACTCAGAGTAACACTTTTTAAATTCAGTTTCAAACGAGTGACACCGCCCGATACGACGGGTTCTTGCAATCTCTGTGAGAGCAAGAATCCTTTCTTCTGTATGAACAATGAAGTATATTCTTCTTCCATAGTAGGTTAGATTACCTTTACCTTGATAGACAGATAGGGGCATATTCTTATTGTTATAAGAATATTTTGATCTAATTCAAATTCTATAGGATTTGGAACAAAGAGGAGGGGGTGAGTCCATGTCTTGTCTGTAAGGCTGGCCTGACCTCAAGAAGATGTGAAATACAAGAAGCAACATTGCTGGTTGAGCCACTGAACAAGGAAGAAGGAAAGGCATCATCATGCAAAACCTTTCTCTTTTCTGTATAAGTATCACTGCTTTATCTTATTTATATATTTTGGTATCTTTGGTTGGCTGTGTAGATTTAGTTTTCTTCATTTCTCTGCTTGGATTTACCCTTCTTTTCAAACATGTTTAGCAGGGACTAGGTATTTTCAATAATATTCACCATGCATCGGGTCTTCAAAATATTTGTTTTTGTGGTTTCTGAAGTTTCATGTAACCATCTACATTGTAAATTTTTTTGAACAACATAATTACTTTGGTTGATAATAAGCCTACCGACTTCGGCAAAAGTTTGATGGTATTACCAACTTACGGTACTGCCTTAAATTTACAATTGTTTTTTGCCACTTGTTTTTTTATGGACCGTTTTACACTATTTTTACGAGACAAACCGTCTAATCTTGTAATATTTAGATATCAATAAAATTTGTGAAAAAATGATTTTTATAAGTAGGTGACTACCGTGAATTGGTTTTTTGTTGATGGACTTTGTGAACCATTGTAATTCAAGTTTGAAAATTGTTCAAGATTAATTGATAAATCAACTAAATTTCAACTGTTACAAAAACATTGGTTTAAGGCATTTATATTTCATATTACCTTCTTGATTAGAATTTTATTTAGAGGCTATCTAGTTTTGGGAAAATTGAGAAATGGAAGAATTGAGTGGTTTGAATGTGGTGTTTGAATGAGTGATTGTAAAAAAAATCTTTTTTGAATATGGTTGTTTGTAGAAAGAATTACATAAAAATCTTATTTGAATTTGGTTGTTAGTAATAGAGGTTGGAAAATCATAAATATTAGAGGAAAAGTTTGTTTGAATATAATTGTTTGTAAGAGGAGCTATATATATATATATATATATATATAATTAATGTGTTAATGATTACAGAAGTATTGCAGTTATTGTGTAATTGAAATTTTTGTGAAAAATTACTATAGTTTTTTTCTTCTAATTTTAATATATATATATATATATATATATATATATATATTAATTAACTTTTTCTTGGAGAATAGGT
>JBBMKA010010088.1:0-35783 GCA_037833695.1 Sechiopsis laciniata
AGTTTATAAAATATTCACCAACTATTATATAGAAGTAATAAATAATATTCAATTATTTATTCCAACATAAACCTCAATATATATATATATATATATATATTAATTAACCCATAAAAATATTCTATTTGAAACAAGGCTTAAAACCCAATTACTAAAATCCATAAATTTGTGGCACTCATTTTAAAAATATATTAAGTATCCCAAAACTCTTAGCTGAAGGATATAAAATATCCTACAAAATTCTCTCTTTAAAAAAAATATTAAATAAATGACCTATTAAAGTTAATATGAATCTCCCAAGAAAAAACATATTAAATAATCTTTAACAAAACCTTAAATTTTATTTTGGAAATTAGCAATCATGGCCCACAATCTATTTTAACAAAACAGCCCATTAATTTGTCAACTTACAAATCCAATGCCCACACTTTAGTTTCTGAACTCTCAACACAAAATCTTATAAGTAACTTTTGAAATAAGGGTCAATAGCATTTACAATATAAAATCTAGAAACTTAAATAAAATCTTATAAACAAAATGAGGAATAAAACCCAAGAGTTAATAAAACAATTTCCAGCAACCCAGATACTGAATTTAAAAGATTTGTCCACACAAACTGAGCATACAGCCCATTACCTCACAGATGGGTCACAGACACGGAGCGGGCACGCAGGTCGGTGGAGCAGAAAGCAGGTCACGGGTCAGGTTTGCGGGTCAGCTGGTCTGCAACAGCCAAACAACACACTGTGCATTTTTTTCCCTTCTTTCTTGCGTGTCAACGGCCAGGACGAACAGAACAAACACCTACGGCGTGGATCGGTAAGATCTGGAACGACACGGAGGCTTCATGGACTCGAATCGACGCCAGAAAAAAAAAGGATCGGCACGCGCAGAAGGATTGAGGTTTAATGGTGGCTACGGATCAACGCGGGTACGAGCGTGGGTTCGGCCAATTTCTCGCGCAAACGCAATTTCACTACTCAGATACCACTCGGGAAGAAGTTGGGCACAACCACAACTTAATTCCGACGTCGTTAGAGTTGAAACGGCTGTGAAAATCGACGTTCGACAGTGAAGACGTAGCCAGTCGTGGGTGCGCTCGCAAAGGAGAAGAAGACACTATGTTTTTTTTTTTGTTTTTTGTTTTCCTCTTAAACCTCTTACCCAATAACTTACACGAAAGTGAAAAGTTATTAAAAATAACTTATTCTACTTAATTAAAACAAAAAAAAATGCCAATTAAATATTCTACTTTAATTAAAACAAAGCAAATGCCAAATAATAAGCCAAGAGAGAGAAAGAAAATCCAAGAGTTTTTACGTTGTGGAAAAATGGGAGTCTTGAACTTTCCAAAAGAAAAGATGAGTTGGCTAGAATTTAGAGAGAGATAAATAATATTATCATTTATCTTTGATAAATTTCAAAGAACACCCAAAACTAATTTAAATCAATTAATTGACCACAAACCAAAAATAACCATCACTACTATTTAATTCTTAAAATTAAATTCTTAAACAACCATGAGAATTAAATTATAACAAAAATTTTGGTTCGTAACAATTTAACCTCAATCCTCAAACAAGTAGTTGATTACTCCACTTCTATTAACCTCAATTTTCAAACGAGTAGTTAACCACTTCATACTACCATTAATCACTTCATTCTCTTACACTTCATTCCACTCTACTCCACTCTTATGTCCAAAAAACAAACACACCATTTATGGGAAAGATAGATGAAATTTTGGGAAAGGGAAAATTCATTTTGGAAAGTTTGAAGGATGGTAAGATGAAGGTCTTAGGAAGAAGAAATGGTTAATAGCGGGCGGATCTCAAGAGGGACGTGGCCCCCCAAACTTTTTTTAAATATTGAATATTATATATAATTTACAATTTTTGAATCAATTTGATTAATGTCTCAGTGGTTCTTGGTCCCCTAGATATATATCTTAAATAGTAAATTTTAAAGGAGATTTTGGATGTATAAATAAAGAATGTCAAAGTATTTCATCTATAAATAAAATCAAAACTAATTCATTTATAACAGAAATTTTAAATTAAGTTCTATACTGGTTAAGTTCAAAATAGAATTCTATCAATGATAAATTCAATGAATTATTTTAGAAATTGAGTTGCAAATATACTACAACAGGTATAATGTGGGATAAATTCTCAATTTTAAATGAGTAAGTAAAATGTTATTATTTTTTAAAAAATGGTTGTTTGTTTAATGACTACTTCAACTCCAAGTTCACAGGTTCGAATCTGAAAATCAGTATTTGTTAGTCCCCCTCCCCCAATTTGTACTAACAAAAAAAGCCTCTTAAATTTCCACAGTTAATTCTTTATTTACATTTGAAGTATATATATTTTAAAAGGAAAAAGCTAATTAATAAGAAATTTGATATGGGTATAGTTTTAAGTTTTTTTTACTCATTTCTCCATAAATTAAAAAAACAAAAAAAACAAAAACAGCCAATTTATATATATATTGAATTTATTGTCGAGGATGTTACCTTTAAAAGTTGCACATTGGTATATTATTGTTAAAATTTATTAAAACAGTTGATTTATTTTATTTTAAGAGTTCATTATTTTTATTTAATTTCATAATTTTTTAAAAAAAGAATGGCTTATTTAGTACATCTATTATATTATTAATTAGTCTAGCTACGACAATTGATAAGTTAAACTATAAAAGTTTTTTTTTTTTAAATGAAAAAACACGTAAGATCTCTTTAATAGGTATTTAAATTTGTTGCTAAACTTTTAAATTATTATATCCAAAAAATTATGCATACTTGTTTAGATTCAAATATATATATATAATATGTGGTAGTGACAAACATTAACTTTTATTAATCAAATTAAAATTATCTACTATTTCTAAATCCCATACGCACTTTTAGTTATTTGTCAAAACAGTATAAATATAATATTTGTGCGTACATGCTTGCCAAGTTAAAATTGAAAGAATAAAATAAGTACAAATCATAATATTTTCAATTAATTTAAAAAAACATTATGAAATAAATTAACCTTCTATACAAAATAAGTTTCTGTCGTGAATAAAATTGTAACTATGTACACAATATTTTTTTTTCATTCGTTTATTATTCTAATTTAATCTACAAACCTTGAAACCATCACCTCTATCTTTTCTTTATCATTGTTAATATGCTAATCATCTTTTCAAAATTCTAATTTTTTTAAAAGCTATAACATCGATTATTAATGTGGTGGTTAAAAACATTAATTTTTATAACTAAATTAAAATTATTTACTCTATTTCTAAATCTCATATGTACTTCAAGTTAAAATGGAGGAAAAAAAAATACATATCATAATATTTTCAATTAATTTAAAGAAAATTATGAAATAAATTAAACTTCTCTATGAAAATAAGTTTTCACTACATAATACTTTTTTTTCATTCCTTTATTATTTTAATTTAATCTATAAACCTTAAAACCATCATCTCCATCTTTTAGTTATCATAGATAATACGCTAATCATATTTTCAAATTTATTTTATTTTTATTTTTTTTGAAATAAATTTTTCAAATTTCTAACTCTTTTAAAAGCTATAATAACATTGATTAATTAATTGGAATATATAATATATTTTTTATATTAATTGCAATATTTGAAAAGTTTGATTTTAATAGATCTAATTTATTATTTTCTATATTTATTTATAGTTACCAAACATTTAATTGGGTGTAGAAGTATACAAAATAAAATACAATTTCCATAAAAAAAAAAAAAAAAAAAAAAAACACAATCTAAAATCTCAAAAATCCTATTTGTGCTTTCTTATTTCACCTTATATTTTATATGTAGTAAAAAAAATAAAGAGAAGATTTAAAAGGAAAAAAAAGGATAAAATTTATTATCTGCCTCTTCTCATTTGTCCTATCGTGACTAATAGAACGAATTTTGATGAAACGTCAATTTTTAAATATTAATTTAGCACAAAATCTAAATTTTAATTAATTTATTTATCTATTCCTATATCGAAATATAAAATGATAGTGGGGGATAGATATGTATTTAAATTTAAAATATAATAAATAAACAAATAAATAAAATTGATAAAATTTAAGTAAGTACATATGTCAAAATGAATAATATTCCAATGATATCACGTATAACCAACAAATTAAATGTTCAAATCATATTTATTATAATAATATAAAATAATATTAATATAACAAAATAACAATTATAAAAAATTTATCTTTCACTAATTTAAAGAAGGCTATAAACACTTCTTCAAAATTTTAAATACTGCACAAATTAACAAAAATTATAAATTAACTTTGAACAATAAAATAAATAGAATTACAGAAAGAAAATATAATAAAAAAATACAGGAAGAAGAAGAATAAACCTGTAATGGTTGGAAAATGGGTAGAAGAGACAGAGAGCCATTTTAGAATGATGATGAGAAAGGAATGAGTTGCAAAACTCTTGAAATTCTATCATATTTAATACTAATAATTAAATATAATTAAATTATAATTAATTTAGTTTAGGAAACTGATAGCCTTTCTTTATAATTATAGCATTATTTTAAAAATAAATTCATTCATAGCAGATTACCATTTCGTTTTTAAAAAATACTCATTCTACCCTTTTCAGCCTCTTCTAGGACAGCACACGCAATTCTCATCCCTCCCAACTTCCTGCGTGTTCTTTCTTCTCATCTTCTTCCTTTGAAATTGGAGAAAATGAATCATTCATCTAAACCCTCTTTTTCTCCAACATTTTCATTGCTCGTCGGAATAGTGAGTTTCAATTTGAATCGATGAAGTCGAATTTAAAGGTCAGCACCAAACCTTCACGTCGACGAACAAAGAGTAGAGATAACGACACCGATTGAAACTTGGAGTAAGAAAGTGTTGCGATTTTTCTCTTTTTTATCACGAACCAGGGTGAATGAAGAAGAAGGTTTGAGTTTATGGCACTAAATGGTTCCTTCAATTTTTTCATTTTTCGTTTGTTTGCCTAAGAACTCCCAACCAAAAAAAGTTAGAGATAAAGGCTAGAGATAGAGAAAAGTTGAAATTCAATTGAAAATTTCCAAAGATATTGTACTTAGACTCTGAAACTCCTTTATGGGTCACAGAAATTTTGATTTAAGTAGTGAAATACAAACGGTTTGTGGGTTCAACGTGAATAACCACTAAGGCTACCATTTTTATGCTCTCTGCTTTCGTTTTTTGTTTACCTCAAATGTGCTAAACAACTTAGGTGAGTGATTGAATGAATTGTTGATTGAGCATTTAATTTCTTATTGTTACCCAGAAGCTATTTTTTATTTTTGGAGGTTTTGAGTTTGAATTGCATGTTGAAGAAATGAGTGTTGTGAACTGATATCAAGCTAATCATTTTTGTAAGCGATAGAAGTAAGTATTTTAAGTGATAGAAGTCAATAATTTTGTAAGTGATAAAAGTCAATTTTTTAAGTGATGGAAGTCAATAATTTTGTAAGTGATAGAAGTCAATTTTTTAAGTGATAGAAGTTAATAATTTTGTAAGTGATAGAAGTCAATTTTTTAAGTAATAGAAGTCAATTTTTTAAATGATAGAAGTCAATCATTTTGTAAGTGATAGAAGTAAATCAATTTTTTAAGTGATATAAGTCAATCATTTTTGTAAGTGATAGATGTCATCTAGCGGGCCGTAAAACAATGATGATAGTCAGGCGTGTGCATTTCCCTAATGATTAATTCAATCACTAGTAAACTAATAGATTCAATCACTAGCAAATTGATAGAGTCAATCACACTAGCAAACAGATAAATTCAATCACTAAAAAACTGATAGATTCAATCACTAACAAAATGATTGAATCCATGAACTGATAACTGATTTAATATATCATTTTTGTAACTGATGGAAGTCAATCATTTTTTAAAGTGATAGAAGTCAATCATTTTTTAAAGTGATAGAAGTCAATCATTTTTTAATAGTGATAGAAGTTAGTTTCCTTAGTGATAGAAGTCAGTTTCTTTAGTGATAGAAGTTAATTTCTTTAGTGATTGAAGTCAATCATTTTTATAAGTGATAGAAGTCATTCATTTTTGTAGGTACTAGAAGCTAGTTTCTCTAGTGATAGAAGTTAGTTTCTTTAATGATAGAAGTCAGATTCTTTAGAGATAGAAGTCAATCATTTTTATAAGTGATGGAAGTCAATCATTTTTTTAAAAGTGATAGAAGTCATTCATTTTTTTAGGTGATAGAAGTCAGTTTTTCTAGTGATAGAAGTTAGTTTCTTTAGTGATAGAAGTCAAATTCTTTAGTTGTAGCCGATCATTTTTATCTGAGATAGAAGTCAATCATTTTTTAAGTGATAGAAGTCATTCATTTTTGTAGGTGATAGAAGTTAGTTTCACTATTGATAGAAGTTAGTTTCTCTAGTTATAGAAGTTAGTTTCGTTAGTGATAGAAGTCAGATTCTTTAGTGATAAAAATCGATCATTTTTATAAGTAATAAAATTCAATCATTTTTTTAAAAGTGATAGAAGTCATTCATTTTTGTAGGTGATAGAAGTCAGTTTTCTCTAGTGATAGAAGTTAGTTTCTCTAGTGATAGTAGTTAGTTTCTTTAGTGATAGAAGTCAGATTCTTTAGTGATAGAAGTCAATCATTTTTATAAGTGATAGAAGTCATTCATTTTTGTAGGTGATAAAAGTCAGTTTCTCTAGTGATAGAAGTTAATTTCTTTAGTGATAGAAGCCAAATTCTTTAGTGATAGAAGTCAATCATTATGTAAGTGATAGAAGTTAGCTAGTGGGCTGGAGAAAAGCGATAGCAGCATGTGTATGTAGGTTTTTTGATAATTTTGGCAACCCGTTTCAATAATCTGCCATGTATGAATTATTTTTAAATTTGTGCAATTTCTTTGGTTTTTTTTATTATACATGCAAAAACCCCTTTAATTTATCTATTTATGAGATCGTGGAAATATGAAATGATAAAAAAAAAAAAAAAAAAAAAAAAAAAGGTTATTTTATGTTTTAAACATTGGCACAGCCACAGAGGAGTTAGTGAGAGAATTTGAAGGGTAAGAATTAATTTAATTATTTATAATAAATGTGTTATTTAAAATACATGCATGGAGCTTTTTTTTAATTATTAATTGTAACAGATAAGTTAAATTATACCAGTTTCATTTACTTAGAACAGATGCGTGATTTTTTTTATGTGGATGAGTTTAAAATAAAAATTAATTAAATAATAGATGACTTAAATAATAGGTGGTATATTTGAAATCAAGGAGAATAACTTGGACAAAATAGTCCAAAAATTATTCTTCTATTAATTAGCCAAATTTTAAGTAGTAATAATAATTGTTTCTCAAAAAAAATATATAATAATAATAATAATAAAGATAAAGAAAAAGGGGATGTTTGGCTGAACAATAAAAATTTTGCAGGGTGGTATAGTATGATAAAAGTTTGGCAGAAATGGTATAGCTTAGATAAAATCAATGTTTGAATGCAAGTATAACATGAAGGTATATTGAATGTCAGTATTTGGAGCACGGTATAACTAGTAATGTATTGTAAATCAGTGTTTGGGGTGCAGAAATGACAACGAATATATTAAAAATCAATGTTTGAAGTGTAAGTATAATATAGATTTGATACTTTATAAAATTATAAATTGATCTCTATAATAAATATAAAATTAATTATAATAGAAATGTACTAAATAATATTTTTTAAGAACTAATTCAATAATATTTAGTGTGTACATATTTCTATATAATAAGAATATAAGTTAATGGAGTACTTTTTCTATAAACAAAATTAACATTTAAAAGTTTTGAGACCAAAATAGATAAACTCCAAAACTTATAAACAAAAATATACTTCAACTTTTTTATTATAATTTAATTTTTAAAAATTTCCTAAGAAACTTTTTTTACATTTATTATCAAACTTTAAAGTGTTAATTTAAAACTATTTATCTTTTTTTTTTTATCATCAAAATAAACTTAATTCATCAATTATCATGGTATTATTATTTCTAGTATAAATTGGAAGAGTGAGACCACAAACTCGAGATAGAAGGTACTAGTATTCTCAAATAAATGAGAAAAATTTCGATTTTTTCTAAATTAAATCTGTAGCTGTGGTTACTACTACAATATCTTATATAGATAGCGGGCTAAAAATAGGAAATTCAAAAACACGAAAGAATAGGTGGCGGGCACATATGTCTGTCTTTAAAACTTAACAATGGCAGGCACATATGTCCACCGTTAAAAATATAAAAAGCGGGCATGAAAACCCGCCGTTAAATAGCTTAAGTGGCGGGCCACGCCCACATTTACAAGGCAACAATGGCGGGCATTAACACCCGCCGTTAACAAGTTTTGATGGCGGGCTACACCCCCAAACACGTGCGCGCCCCCCTTAATTTTTAATTTTACCAAAAAATTTTCACTCTTTCAAAAAAAAACCACCAAAGCCCCCCTTTCTCTTTTCTCTTTTCCTCTTCTCTACCCAAATGGTCTAGGGTTTCCCCATTTCTTATCACATTTTTACCATTTTCGGCCACTTTGAAGCTCACAAGGTCGGGTTTCATTTCTCCTTCAACATTTTAGCTCACGAATTTGGAGGTCAAGGTTTAAGCTCACAAATTTCAACATTTCTTCAACTTTGGGCATTTCTTCAATTTAGGTCATTTCTTCACAAATTTGGTAACTTTTACTTCATTTATGTTGTAATCTTTCTATACATTCACAAATTTGTTTTTAATTTGTGCATTTGTTGTTTTGATAGTCATTTTCATATGAGTAAATTTATGCAATTCGTTGTTTTGTTCCAAACTTTTTTTAAGTTTTTTTAGCTCATTTCTTCACAAATGCATGTTGTAGTATTTCCATATATGTTTTAAATTTGTGCATTTATGTTTCTTGTGATAAATGTTAGTCATTTTCATTAAGTCTTTGTTTGTTTCATAATTTGGGCATTTGTTTCAAAGTTACCTTAAGAAGCTTAAATTTGGGCATTTGTTAATTTATTTCACAATTTTGGCTATT
This sequence comes from Sechiopsis laciniata, assembly GCA_037833695.1. NCBI lineage: Eukaryota > Viridiplantae > Streptophyta > Magnoliopsida > Cucurbitales > Cucurbitaceae > Sechiopsis > Sechiopsis laciniata. The sequence goes on from JBBMKA010010088.1 coordinate 9,058, forward strand.
ATGTATACTTTGATTAGATCGATAAGTTGATTTGCATGTGTGAAGTTGGAAATAATTGTATTGCTTTAGAATTAAATGAGTTAAGTTGGAAATATTCATTAATTTGTATAGAAATCACTGGATTTTAGTCGTCCTAATTCTTGAGGAAAATATGACATACATTTTCAATTCATTAGGTAAAAAACCAGTCAATGAGAATTTACACCATACGGTAATTAGGTAAGTATATAAATAATAAACTTTTAGACTTTTAATTTATATTTTATCATCTTAAAGTTAGTTCCAACTTTATTAATTTAGTGTCTACCGAATATGGCATTTAAGACACACTTTGAGGGTCAAACAATTATTTTGGAGATAGGTGAAGATAAAGTTGAATCAAATTATTTTTGTTTGTCTCTTTTTGTGATGTTTGAATTATCATACTAAATATGTAACTTTTTTTTTCACTAGTACCCTCAATAAATTGGTTCAATAGTATGTGAATTTTACGTCAAAGTATTCATACGGAAGATAATATACAACACATCAATGCACGTATTGAGCCTTGTAAGTTTTGTTTACACATTCATCTTAAATATAATCATATATATAGCACATATACTAATTTGATATTTTGAATTATATATCTTAATACTTTGCAAGCTGATATTGATGAGGTACGAGTAGCATCGGTAAACATATGATACATAATTAGTGTTTAGGTATGTAGAAATAGATTAGTTGTAGTTTAAATGTTGATTGAATAGATAGATGTGCATGCACATAGATTCTGGAGGGTCAGAGTCTCATTTATTATATACTGGATTTTTCATTATGTTAATATATAGGTGGAGTTTTGTTATATGACAGGTAAATTTTTTTGGGAATCGCATTATTGTTCCTTATGCTGCCGAAATTTTTGTTGCTTATTCAATACTATTTTAATACATGCATGTGTTTAGAAGTTAGAATTCCATGAGTTAGTGGGTGATTAGATATTTTGTTAAAATTAGAGTTTAATATTTTTTTTAAAAGTTAGAATTAATTAGGGGATTAGATAATTATTATACAAAGTTTAGAATTGGTTAGGAAGTTGGTTCAATGATAATTTCAAAATCTAAAGTTATAATGTCTTTTAATGGCCGGCTCCATATTGCTTTTTTTTTTTTTATAAAGTGTAATGTTTTTAATGGCACACAACCGATGACTAACCATTTTAAATTAACTATCGAGATCCCTTTCGGTGGGGATATATATATATATATATATATATATATATTTTTTTTTTTTTTTTTTTTTTTTTTTTTTTTTAAGGATTATTGGTGGCGGGCATAAAATCCCGCCATTGAAAGGTATTGATGGCGGGAAAAGGTGCACACCATAGAAGAGTATTGATGGCGGGCATGGGGCGCGCCATAAAAGGGTATTGGTCCAGCCATGCCTGCCATCATATATGCCCCGCGCGCACCCATGGTACTTTTTTGTTGGCAGGCCGCGCCCGCCATCTATTCATGCCCGCCACCAAAAGTCTATGATGTCAAAGTATTGATGGCGGGCTTATGTCCGCCATTGTTTTTTAATAATGTTAGGTTGCTCCCGCCATCTTTACTTGAATTTCTACTAGTGGGTGTTGAACTGAATACCACCAAATAATAAAATCAACATATCACCAACACAATAAAAAAAATCGTAGTCCTTGACGTGAATTGAGATTATGAAGTTTATTAAATGTGTAACACTTTTCAAATTTTTTTTTTAATTTTGTAATTTTATCAAAATTTTGGAAACAATTATACAAATAGCATATGAACTTAGTTGGATAAAACATTACATTTTAATATGCCTCAAGTTTTAAAGTCTAAATATTATTAGAGTAACTTTAATTTTTTGTAGAATAAAACAATAAACAAAAATGAACAAAAAACAATCAAAATTTGTCAACTTAAAAAGGGACAACTAGGGAAGTGTCTAATTTTAGATAATTATTTAGTAAATATCTACAATTCAAAAAACTTTAAACGAGTGTCTAAATCTGATTTTTTTATAAATGATTAAATAACTAATTTGATTGCAATTGACTATTATGCCCTTATTAATACTTTTAATTGATGTGAATTATTAAAATAGATTTTAGATTCATTCCTAACCACCAACAAAAAATTAAATATTTAAATAATATAAAATCTAAATTTCTAATCACCCAAAAATAAATTTGATAATTAAAAAAATATTTAAACCCCTCATTTCGTTTTGTTTTTAAAATAAAAAAGTTGTTAAGATTAATTTATTATGAAATATGGAAAATAAAGAACAATATAAATTTGACCGTACATATCTTTACCCACATTCTAATAAATGAATACTAAATTCTTAAACGAAAGTTTAGTAAGCAATAAAAAAAATAACATATTACCTTACAATACGGTAGTTAGAATTGTAAATTTTGTTGTTATTCATATCTATATGTATACCAAGGGATGCATCTTAAACGTGTTTACAGTTGTGTGCGTACTCTCTCTACCTAAAACTGTATGAAATCAGAAAGCTTGTAGGTTGGAGAAGTACACGATGGTGGGGATACTCTCTTTGTTACATCAAATCATGTGTGACCATTGGACCGTTAATGATGACCAATCTACAAAAAAAAAAAAAAAAATTGTAGGAATTAACTGTGCTTATATGTACACTAAAGGATGCATGTTAAACATATAGCGGTTGCTCCACCTGAAACTGTATAAAATTCGAGAGATTGTAGGCTAGAGGAATACACGAAAGTGGAGATACTCTTCTTGTTACATCAAATCATGTGTGGCCACTAGAACGTTGATGACGACCAATCTACAAAACAAAAAAACAAATTTTACTGGAATTCCTGTGTACTTATGTGTACACCAAGAGATGCATGTTAAACATGCTTACACTTATGTGCGTACTCGTGGACAGCGTTTGCTCCAACTGGAACTGTATAAAATCAGAAATATTGTAGGTTGGAGGAGTACACGACAGTGGGGATACTCTCATTGTTACATCAAATCGTGTGTGACCAATAGAACGTTGATGTCAACCAATCTGGAAAACAAAAAATGTTAATACTTATCTGGAAGTGTAGTGGGGTAGAGATTGAATTGCATAGAAGTTGAAAAAAAAATGGTCGTATGTAGGAGATGACGTGTGAGTTGGAATGTGAAAAAATTGAAAATAAAAATATGAAGGAAAAAAAAAAGACTTACACTCCTTATTTGGAAAGAGAAAATATTGGAGGAAGAAAGAAACTCCAAGAAAAACGAAAATAACTTAGATTTTCTTAAGAACAGATGACCAATCTTATAATTTGAATATAAAATTCTTTCATTTCAATCTCCATTGAATGCAATTGTAATTGAAAATAATGAGGAGGATCAAGGAATAGGAAATGAGTAAAAGAAATAAGGTAATTGAGATTAGAGAAGGAGTAGAGAACTCAATCAATAGAATGAGATTTGAAGATTTTGAAATTTTTGGCGTCATGGTGATTTGTGAATGATTTGATAAAATATTTTATAACAAATGTTAGATATTTTATATAGATCTTGTTTTATAAAATATATTTTTAGTTAAAATGAGTTATTTACTCTTTATTTTATGGGTGTTGGATTTGACGTGTGTTAATGTAGATTTAATTATGTTTTTTAAAATGATTTAATAGGTTAAATAATCTAATTAAATCAATAGCATTTTGGAGATAGTATAATTATCTCTCCTCCAAAAATTTTAAATTAGACATTGATTTAAAGTGTAAAACAAAAAAAAAACATTCTTTTAATAAGTATATGAAATGTAGACATTATCTACAATTTCCCACTTAAAAATTAGATGGCGACATAAGGAAAAGGGAAAAAAAATAGTCCTCATAATTTTTAATTTTTTTTTGAAGCAAGGAAATATAATGTATGAAAAATGTTGGCATAGGCAGTTTAAAAAAAAAAAAAACAGGCGGAGCTTTTGTAGGCGGGATGTAAGAGACGGTGCAGGCCTCAAATCCACGCCCCAAACACGAATATAGGCCGCCGGTTTCAGCCATACTGGTCCATACTCGGCGGCCTAACAGGCCCAAAGATGTATATATTGTTTTCCTTTCTCTTACTTCCTTCCTTTTCTCTTTCTTCCTTTTTTTTTTCATCTACATAAATTTATATATTTTATTTTTATATTTCCTTTCTTGAATTTATATGAGAGAAATGGCAATAAATGGTTTAGTTTAACAAAATAATTACAAATCTAGTCAAATATGAAAACATTTATAAATTTAGTCAAATATATAGTATTACTAATACTCATCATACACTATTATTTAGGATATTAATACAATATTTTGTATGATTAATACATTATTATGTATTATTAATGTAATATTATATGTATTAGTATAGTATTGTGTATTAATACTATTAATTATAACATATAATTATTATACAGTATGACTATGATTGCTAAATTTTTTTTTGTCTAATTTTGTAAATATTTTTCAAAGTTAGCCTACTCCTGCAAATACCCTTTTACATAATTTTTTAAACATCTATTTTCTTCATTTGTAATTTTATTTATTTATTTATTTAATACTTACATTTTTTGCTTCCTTCATTTCTTTATTTAAACATGATTGAATTCTTTTCTATTTTTTCACTTTTTGTATATCTTTTATATTTTTGTTATTATTTTCCTTTGTTTTTATAATTATTTTTTTATTAGTTTATAAAAATATAGAACATTATTTCTTAATTCAATTTTAGTCCATTAATTTTCAAATTTGTTCCATTATGGTTTATGTATTTTCAAATTTGTTTCGTTTTGATCATTGGAGTTTCAAATGTTCAATTTCAATCTTATACTTTGAAAATAAATTAAAATTTGTACTTAATTTAAGATAAAATTAATAATTTTTGTGTAAAAAAAATCATTTTTCTCCATAAATTTTATAAATATATTCACATATTTTATTTACTTGTATTAAAATTATAAACATTATTGAATCAATTTCAATATATATTAATTTCAAATTTATCATAGGAATTAATTTTAAACTTTTTTTGTTGAAGTCTAGGGACTAAAATTAGATATATGAAAATTTAAAAATCAACATGGAAAATTTTGAATGTTCAAGAACTAACATGGAAAATTTTGAAAGTCTAGAAATTAAAATTGTACTTTTGAAAGTTTATGGACCAACGTCAAATCTAAGGACAAAAATGATATTTTAACTATTTTGAATTTATTTATCAAACATAATTTCCAACCCCCAACCATCTTAATTGTAGTCCTTATGAAATCAAAAGCTATGAGTTCAATATATGGTGGTTAACTAATTAGAAATTAACTTTTTATCAGTTTTTTTTTTAGATTACAACTTTCTACAAGTTTTAATGTAACGACCCGACTTCCTAAAATACTCTAATAGGGTGTTACGGGTGCATGCATATTTAAATCCTCGTAAATCAATTGAATAACCACATGCATTTTCCAACAAAAACTTCATAAAAACATGAAAACAGTACTGATAGTTCGAAAACATAGAAAATTATAGTTCTAGATCTCGATAGTTTAGAACAAAAGATAGTTTAGCAGAGTTTAAAACATAAAACATAAGGTTTGACACAAATAAAAAATGCAGAAAATAATTGACGACACCGTGTCCATGATCGATCCAGCTCCCAGCCTAGTGTAAGGACCCGACCCAAACTAGGGTCTAAACCTAAGTCCTTAACTCTAAATGCATGAAAATAGTACTCGACGTCCGGGCATGTAAATTTAAAACAAAACCTTTCTGAAACATCCTAAAAAGAACAAGTTTATAAAAACTATAAATTCATGAAAACAGTCATTGGGTACCCAATAGTCAAAACACAAAAGCTCGGTAAACATGTACACTCATCATGCCCCTAAATAGTTCACGTGGAATGAAGAATTTTAAAAGACTCTAAACAGAATATTGCAGGGGGTCCCATGGTCGCCTTCAGCTCATCCGATCACCCATCTTGATACAATCTCGTAGTACCTGTGGTATTCCATAGTGTAAAGGGCGAGTTTTTGCAAACTCAGTAAGGACCCCCCAACTCGAGGTAAAGACATGCATCAGGTCAAAAGCATCACAAACGTGCAAGATAAACAACATAATCAAGGGGTCCAAAAACCCGAGCTCCTGGGCGAAAGAGGTCAGGAACCATGTCCTAGATCCACGCCACGTAGAGCGGTCTAAGGCCACAAACCAAAGACCTAAAAGCCAACAGAGACCACAAATCTCTAAAGTAATCTAGGATACCTGCTCCAGGCCAAGGGATCCTGCGAGTAGAGAAGCCTAGTAGCTAAGGGACCACAAATCCCACAGGTCTCATGCTCACGGTGAGGGTGGATCCAGCACGCTCACCAAAGGGCCACAAACCCAGCCACATACCTGGAGAGGCACCCTAGGCTACTAGTAAAATGCCGACAGGGCCGTGAGCCTAGTGGGCCAACCATCCACGAAAACCCTACGGCGAGGGACCATAAATCCCCCGTCGAGAACGTACCGACCACAAACCATGCATGTCCGCTTACTAGCACCCTCTATCCGATCTCCGTACATCGTTTGCATCCAAACGAAGCACCAAGCTGTGCATCAAACATCATGCAAGTCACCAGTGGCACATACAAACTATCATGCAAGACCGACTTCGTCAATCAACATACATCAGTTCACGCAAATCTAGATATTCAACATAATCTACATGCTCACCTTAGACATGATATCAATCATATGTTGCATGCTCTCATTGCAATCAATACAAGCAACAAACAACATAGATTATGTCATATCAAACAAGTAAGTGCATACATTCAATCTAACACATATAATAGCCACGGGCCTCGAGAAGGAGGTAACTGGTCCCTTACCTTGGCTGAATCCCTAAACAATGCTCCAAGAACTTCTTGGTAGCTTCAATAAGCCAAACGCAACTCTGAGCCCTGAAACGAACAAACTAGTTAAAACTAGCACCTTATACCATTAAAATCGGATTCAGAATATCGAATTTATCAAATAGTGAATAACCTCGAAAAATATGCCCCGACGACTACACGCGTCTCACAAACTTGGCTCAAAGAACAGAGAATGGCTCGGGTCAAATCTGGTCAACAGAAAATTCAAAGGGTCAAACCTACCATTTAACCCACAACCAAACAACAAACCTCAAACCAAACACCTTTAATCCACATTTTAAATTATATTAAACCACTGGCTAAACAACCATAATCCACAACTTAAATGACTTTAAACCAAACCCAAACAAGCTTAAAACTTATTTAAAATGACTTTAAACCTACAAACAAACACCCTTTATTCTCAACTTAAATAACCATAAACCAGAAAACAAACACCACCTATCCATAACTTGAATATTCTTAAACCCATAACCAAACATGCTTTATCCATAACTTAAATAAGTTTAAACTTGAGACAAACACTCCTTAAGCCTCATTTAAATATCCATATACTTGCAAACAAACACCTATAATCCACATTTTAAATGATATTGCACTTGCAACAAACACTCTTAATCCTAACTTGAATAGCATTACACCAATAAACAAGCACCCATCTTCTTCTTCATTTGGCTAGATCTAAAACCAAACCAAAGAAGAAAAGAACCTTACCTTACTCCGGCGAGACGATTCCGGCGACACCGGAACTCCACGGACTCGCGGTGGCAAATCCACGTCAAACCCAGAAACACGCGAACCAGCTTCAAGCGCAGAACAACAAACCCACTACGAGCTCGACGACGACCCATTTGTAGCGGCTGAGACGAACATGAGCTGGCCGACCACACCAACGCTACAACCTCGGCGGCTTCATCGGTATGAAACCAATAGCTGAATAACTCCCCACACGAGCTCCCAGCTTCTCAACCACTTGACGGCGGCGTGAAGCAAACCCACGGACCCACACTACTACACAAGCCCACAACCCCACACGCACGAGCTCGACAACACCTTAACGGAACCTTCGCTGGAAACAACAAACCCACACACACGACTTTGTGATGCAGCCTGCAATGATGCCCACTCCACTCATGAACGACGGTGATAACACGGCTGGTCGGAGTGCACGGAGGCAACGGCTGCTCAGAAACAAGAAAATTGAAAAAGGTGCAAGCTCCAAGGCGGCGTGAACAGTAGATTTCAGACCTAGGGGTTTGGTTTCTCAAAATTCCAGCTTAAATGTCTCCCTTCAAATTACCAAACTGCTCTTCCCTAACAAAATTATTACAAAAGTGCCACAACTTATCATTTAACTTCAAGAAAAAAAAAGGTGGGGTTATTACACCTAGTCACCCCGGAATGGATCAGTACCTGAAAATGAAAGGGGTTAGTATATCAAAATATACCCAGTAAGAAGCCCCACCATGGGGTTAAACATGCAAATAGAAACAAGACAACTAAAGCTAAGTGCCTCGCACATGCGTGCCCGGCCCCCAGGCCAGTCACGAGTAAACAATGTCAAACGATGGGGTGCAAACCGTAAGTAAAAAATAGCTAAATGCCGAGCAACCATCTGACCACTGTTAGGGCAAGACCGCGAGTGAGGAGAACACACAAGTTCCCTAAACCTCGGGTCAAGACACGTCTCATACCGTGTCTGAAAAGTCAAACACAATTGTCTCGGGGTAGCCTGATCTTATCAGGGACCCACCAACTGCATCAGCGAAGGCATACACGAATGCCTTGAGGTAGCCTGACCTATCAGGAGCCCACCACGCTGTGCTAGCAGAGACATACACAAATGTCTCTGAGTAACCTAACCTATGTCAGGGATCCACCACGTTTTTGTTGCGCAACTCTAATAGCGTATCCGCAGGGCATACACAAATTCCAAAAGTCACTCGACCCTGTTGGGGAGGACCACGGGTGAGGGAAACAGATAGGATCTATAAACCTCGAGTCGAGACAACGACACACGAGTCGTGTCATCAAGGGCATGCACAATGCCTATAAAATCATCTGACCCTGTCAGGGAGAGCCACGAGTGAGGAACACTACAGGGTCCCTAAACCTCACGCTCGGGGTTCCATCTACTAACCCCAGCATGCGGGAGGACCGACCTACCTGCAGACAACAACATCCCCACAAAATGCATGCAGGCTTACCAACAGGCATTCCTCCACGTCTTCATCTGTCCTAGTGGTCTCTTCTAGTAATCTTGGGGTTTTTAGAGCTTTTCGCCAGAATCAATGGTGGAATCCAAGTTAAAAGAAGGTTATAGATCTGGAAGAGTTTACCAACGAGGTCGAGAGACAAGAAGAATGAATGACAAGCTTGGACCAAGCTCGTTTGAGGGAAAACAGATGGAGGAGCTGCGCCGAGGGACTTGCTGGAGAAGCTGTTGCGAGGAACGCACCTTGTAGTGCTGAACAGATAGAGAAGGCGACACTGGCTGAACAGAACTCCTGAGAAGGCGGCTGAAACTTATCGACGAAGGACCCACTCGGCGAAAACCTGCCGGAAACGTGGACTGAGTAGCGGACTCACGATCCACGGGAGGGAGACACGAAGAACCGGAGAGTGCCACGTGGCAACGATCCGGAGGGCAAAGGTTGAGAAGAAGAACGACTGAGATTGGGTGTGGCAGCTGGGGAGAGGGGCTGAAGGATTTGGGTTGCTTGAAACGAACGGTTGATCTTGGAGCGGAATGAAGGGCTAAGATTGAGGGGATGAGGTTAAGTGGTGATGGCTGTGCTTTGGGATTGGGGAAAGGAAAGAAAACTTCTATTCATATTCAAAAATCAATTTCCATTTTAAGGTGCTAGTGGGAAGCCTTTAGAAAACCCTAAAAGAATTTCTCAAAATAACCCATGTGCCTAAATTAATTAAAACATTAGTTTGAATTTATTTATTTCAAATCTTCAAGCATTTTACTTAATAATTTTAATTCAATCCCTATAAGTTGGGGACGATTTAAGCCATAAACCTTCGATGAAACACATTTATAATTTAAAGAAATCAGGGAGTTACAATGTTAATTTAAATCTTTTTAACACAATATTATAAGATAAAATAGGGGTGTTACATTTAATGACAGCCAAATTAATGTTGTAGAATCAACTGTTTGTACTATGTAAATAGTTGAAGTATGCATAATTGAATACTAACCCCCCCAAGTATAGAAGATAAATATTTCTTTAGGGCTCTTGATATCATTGAAAAAGATAAAGAAAACAGCGATTATTGGCAAAGGGAAGAGAATTGCATTAATAGAGTTGGTGATGACTATATATTATATACCCCACACACAAATGATACCTAAAAAAGCACTTAAGCGTGTGATCTCAATCTAAAAGCCATTGGTTTTTACATATTAGAAAAGGCATAATTACATCAGAGAAAATATAAATTAACATTAATACACTAATAATCTAACGTGAATAAATAAAATTAAGCTTCTTTTTTATTCGGATGAAGATTGAAATTTATAATTTTGTAATTATTAAATTATACAAAAGATCACTGACACAAATAAAATAAATGGAACTTTACTAGACTAGTCTAATTTAGAAAATAATTATGAATATTGTCATGTAAAAAAACTAATAAATATAATTATTGATAATTTTTAGTATTATCACATACTTAGTATTATCACATATTTTCTTATAATACCAGTATTAATGAGGGTTTATAATACATAATATTGTATTACTATTTACAAAATTATTTATATTTTAGAAAAAATTATAAATGAAGAAGGGAGAAGAATGAGTTGTCAATTGACATCTTATATATTATAAATTGGGATTTTGCATGTATAACAAAAAAAAGTAAAGTATTTCCATATATAGCACAAAATCAAAACTAATTCATTTGTAGCAGAAAATTTAAATTGAATTCTATTTTGATCAATAATAGACTCATTCGCACTACTTGAATTTTCTATTAGTGATAGAACTCCAAATTGAATTCTATCACTGATTAGTGATAGAAATTAATGTGCTATAAATAAATTATTTTAGAAATTGTGCTGCAAATATAATATAAGAAGTAGAATGTGCTGTTTATGGTAAATTCTCATTATATAAATTATGTTTTTAAAAAAAATTACGAGGTAAAAAAATAGATCCTCCAACCCCTATATTAAAAAAATAATAATAATGCAACTTTGAACAATCATGAAAGCCAATTATTATTATTATTTTTTAAAACTCAAATTTTCAAACTAAAAAAATCATATAAACCAATTAGAGCGTTCATATGTTAAAAACAATAACAGAATACATATAAAACAAATTTTCCTTTTTTATTCCTTCCTTTTCTGAAAGTGAATGATTTGTAGGGTAGCTGACTTGAAAAATTAACGATTAAAAAAATTATAGATTTAATGTGAAAAAAATCTCTATATGATAGAAAAAGAACCACATGAAAATATCTTGTTGCCACAAAAAAAATATAAAATTGTAAAAGAAGGTACTATACACATGAAAAGAAGATAATCACTCTAAATAAATAATTTAACTCATATACTGTGAATATATATTTCAAATTTTCCACCGAAAAAATTGGGCTAAAATGTCCAAATACTATAGTGTTTGTGTAAAAAAATGTCTCTAAACTTTGGAAAGTTTTAAAATTGTCTTTAAACTTTAATAAAATTTGAAAAATACTCTGGTGGTTAAAGTTGGATGAAAATCGTTAAAGTTTGGTTTAAAAAATATCCCTAAACTTGTAAGATGTTTCAAAAGTACTCTTAGTCTTAAACAAACATAAAATAATGAACATGTTAAATCTTTGTTTCAATAATACTATAGATATTTAATTGTGTTCGTAGAAGACAAATTTTACTTTTGTATTTCTAACTTATTAATTATTTTTTTGTAGATATTAATTGTTTATACTTGAATTGTGTTGAGAATCTCACATTGAAAATGTGACGATACCTTCTAGCATTATAAGATCATTAATGAGTTACTTCCTTATTGTACATTAATTTTGAGATGAAATCTCATACTATTATAATATTGTATCTGAAACTCATTAAATTCAAATAAGTATATGTTGATATCTTCTAATATTTGTAAAATAGATGATTTACTCTCTCATAGTCACTTGATTTAATTTTCCATCTTATGAGTAACAAAATTATTTTAACAAATTTAAGCTTTAAAATTGATTAAAACAATGATAAATTATCTTTAAATTTTGAATAATTGAACAAATCTCTTTCTCAAAATATTCATTTATGTTCCAAAATTCATATGAGCAACAATTTTTTGAAAACAAAGTTATGAATATGATTATGATTTTGAATTTTAGAACATTTTTTTGTCACATTATTATTCAAAGGTTAATAATATATTTTTATTTTAATTATTTTTCATGGCGAAAAAACATATGAATAAAGTAAAAAGAATAACCCTTTTAAGTAATAATATTTTTTTAAGTTTTTTAAGGGTTCAAATTGAACAAAAAGTGTAAGTTTTTTTATCCAAAAATTATCAACGAGGTTAAATTTGGATGAAAATACCTACTAATTGTCGATTGGTTTAGTTTCAAATTAAAAATAAGTAACTCAATTATTTAAATAAATTCAAGCTAAAATTGATAAAAATAATTATAAATCATCTTTAAATTTTGAATATTTGAACAATATTCTACCTAAAAAAGATTCATTTATGTTTCAAAATTCATCCAAACAACATTTTAGGCCCTCTTTGGTAGTTATTTTGTTTTTGATTTTTTTTTTTGCAGAACATTTTGTTTTTGAAATTTAACAACTATTTCATTCATTGAGTTTTCTTATTTTTATATCTACATCTTATATTTGTTTTTAAAAACTATATCAAATGCATATGAATAGAGAAAAAAAAAACTCTTTTTTTTAGTAAAAATATTTTTTAAAGTTGTTAAAAGATAAAAAATACTATTCAAATAAAAAGTGTAATTTTTATAATCTAAAAGTTATTAACGATGATATTTTTAATGTTTTTTTTAAGTTTCAAGGGCATTTTTGAAACTTTTTAAAAGTTTAGGGGTAATTTTGAAACAAAATTTTAACAGTTTCCATCCAAATTTAAGAGTAATGATATTTTTGAAACTTATGTTAAAGTTTGGAGGTATTTTTAAAACTTTTCAAAGTTTGAGTGCATTTTTTACACAATCTCCATAATATAACGGTATTTTCTATAATTTAGCAAAAAAATTGCTTATATATTAATGAATATCCGAATAAGTTTCCCATGTCCATTATTATTATGAAATATATTGTCTTACGCTATAGTATTTAGATGTTAAGAAAACTTATAAAAAATTAATATTTTGATAAATAACTATAATGAATTGAATTTATCATCTCAACTAAGTATTATTAAATGATTTTTTTTTTTGAAAAAAATATTATTACATGATATGTACTCTACAAGATTTAAAGAAAATTATTAGAAATTTAATTTTTAGATAAATAACCACCATATATTGAATACTTAGCTTCTTCTTTTTTTTTTAATAAATACTTAGCTTCTTAACCATTAAATCATTCTAATGTTTTAATCACATATTTATCATCATCCCAATTTAACATTATTATATACATAAAGATGAAAATGAAATGACCCTTTTCATTAAGATTTGTTCAGTAGTTAATTGTTACATCATATGTAATTAATTATAAAAAAAACAGTTAATTGTTACATCATATCTAATTAATTATCATCCAGGTCTTTGTGTTGAATATCTAGTGCTTGGATATAATTCCAGATATAATAATGATCCCTCACATGTTGGTTCTTCGGTCAACGTGGAAAAGTCCCTCCCTTCAAATGGATAACATCAATGGACTTTTGTTCCCTAAATAAATAAATACAAATATAATTATGGTGATACCGAGATTAATTTTATTTTAGTATTTGAGATTTGAGATTTATTTTATTTTACTTTAGATTTAGATTTAGATTTAGATTTAAATTTAATTAGTTTTAATTTGATTGTTATAATTTAAAAAGTTTTATATGAATTCCCATCCTTTATAAGTCACTCCTAAATAATCTTGTAAAAAAAAAAAATTCTTTTTTTCCTTCTTCAATTATGAGGTATAAATTCTAATATAAGTCAAGTAGAAATATTGAGTTCGATAGAAAACATCATAGTCCCAAAGAGTCAGATAATCATTCTGGTTACAATAAAGATAATTTATATGGTTGGTTAAACTGATAAGCCCAATTAAAGTAAAAAATGTGGATGGCCTGATTATTTCATTGTTTGGCGATAATTTAATTCAATATTAAGATCACGAGTTTGATTCTAAAAAATGATATTAATTTTTTTTTTAAAGTTCATAGATAGAAATTAAGAATTGATATTAAGTATTTTTTAATTCATAGATTGAAATAGAATGAAACTCAAATTAAGAGATTAAAATAGAATTTTTGAAAATTTAATCCGTGAAAGACAGCCTAGTTAGTTGAAGCTACCGACGTCTAGGCATAGTTCCTTTGAAGATTCCAATTCAAAGTTGTTGGAAAACGCTTAAACTAGAATATTCTCCAATGTATCTCGGTGCCACAATCTAGGAATAAATTAATAGTGCTCTAAATTTAGGAGAACTAGACTCCAATTTCTCAATTTATAAAAAATAGAGACTAAAATGGAATAAATTTTAGAATTTAAAAATTAAAATTAAACTTTTTGAAAGTTTAAATACCAAAATAAAAGAAATTTTAAAATTGAGAAAAGAAGATAAAATTTTACCCTTTAAAACTGTCCGTTTAACATTTCAATCTACTTTTCAGTTTGTTAACTCTATCCAATTGCAATTTCAGCAAGCTCAATCACTGAATAAATTTATTGACTATACATTGAAGTGATCCTATGTGTATAAAGTTCATCTTCAATTTAAAAACATGGACTAGAACAGACTTGAAAGTATATTAAATAAATGATAGCGGAAAAACACAAGAGCCAAAAGAAAATATTTTACACGCATAAAAATAATATTAACATATACACCCAATTCTTTTTTTTTAGAAGTCGAATTTATGATCGTAAAGTAAAAATGAATTAATATTAAATCAGATAACCAATGTACTACACAATTCTTTCTAATAATTAACTAACATGAGATAGAGATCAACTTTCCATTTCAAAAAAGGTCATGCTGTACACTTGCAATAAAGGATAAGATTGGATCAATTGTTACAATTTTCATTAAATTTGCAACCATATATATAGGGAAATAAAAATAACCATTTTTTTCTAAAAACAGCTCGCCAGTTCACTATTTGTTTGTTGGTTGCAAAAGCACAGCTCTGGTCTGTTGGTGGGGAAAGGTTTGTTTTTGTTCACTGTAATTCATCGAACCAAAAAGAATCATTTTTCTTTATAAATAAGATAAGAAAATTAGATATTTTTTCATATTCAAAACTAAGTAAGTCAACTCTTGTGTCTTCACATGGCAATGAAGGACCCATCGTCTCTTTGAATAATCCAATTTTCTCTATATTAGATACAATTTTCAACACGCAAGTGGGTTGAAATTTGATTTATCACTTTATCACTTTCATATTCAATTCGTTGTTCAAGTCTGAAACCAGCCGCTCTTGTGAGATCCATTTTAAATCCCACATCGGGTTTTTTGATATTTGGGGGAGAAAAGAGAAGAGTTTGTGAGAGAGAAATTAGAGAAATGGCTGGTGGAGGATTTGGAAATGGGGCGCCATTGAAAAGGGCTCATCTTTATGAGTATCGAATCACTGGCTATTTCGTTATGGCTTGCATTGTTGCTGCCCTTGGTGGATCTTTATTTGGCTACGATCTTGGAGTTTCTGGTATGTTTCTTCCATTTTTAGCTTCCTTTCTGTTTATTTTTTTTCCTCTCTTTCTGGGATTCTTTGTTCCTCTGAAATTTGAACCCAGTTACTTAGTAATATCGTGGACCTACTAATTAACATATGAAAAACAATATGTACTTGACAATAGTCGAACTACTTGTAAGCAAGCAGCCTAAATACCTTTTTTTTTCTTTGAAAACTGGAAAATTGGAGCTCCCACCCCAGTATCTAGAACATTACTGGCAAGTCTCTAGACTATGGCACCAACATACTTAGAAGAATATTATAGTACAGGTATCTTTTCAAGAAAGTATGCCTTAGAGTTTGTAGTTTGAATGATTGGGCTGTCCCTCGAACCATACATCTCTCAAGGAAGCTGTCCAAATACTTACTAATTAAAAAAAAAAGAAAAAAAAAATTTTGAGCTAAGTTAGTAGAACTTGAGGAAATTTTGACTGAGTGATCTCTCTTTTAATCTTATTGAATTATTCTTCTATAGATTTCTTGACAATTAAATATAGTAGGATAAAGAAGTTTCAAGTAAAAACAGATAGGTGTGCTTAAACTGAGCCTGATGTTATTTTCTCCTGTCATTTTTCTACTACTGAGTTTCATTTTGGTAAGATTTTTTTTAACCAAATTCAAACAACCAAAGCAGGTTTTTGAAAACTACCCTTTTAGTTTTCAAGTATTTATAGGTTTAGTTTATAAAAAGAACCAAATGATTTGCAAACCAAACATGTTTTTTGGTTTTGATTCATTTCATTTAATATATGATGAATTTTGTGCTCTAAAATCTCAGGTGGGGTGACTTCCATGGATGATTTTCTGAAAGAGTTTTTCCCAAAAGTATACAGAAGAAAGCAGCTTCATCTGAATGAAACAGACTACTGTAAATATGACAACCAAATTCTCACACTTTTCACATCCTCTTTGTACTTTGCTGGTCTCGTCTCCACTTTTGGTGCTTCTTATGTAACAAGAAATCGAGGCCGAAGAGCGAGCATCCTTGTCGGATCGATCAGCTTCTTTTTAGGTGGTGTGATCAATGCCGCTGCAGTGAACGTTCCTATGCTGATCATCGGTCGAATTTTCCTCGGCATCGGGATCGGTTTCGGTAACCAAGTAAGAACTAAGAAGCTTGTTGTGTAGTGAAATTTGAACCTTCTTACCCCATGTCTAACTCTTGCTTTTCTTCTGATTTTTCAGGCAGTGCCGTTGTATCTATCCGAAATGGCCCCGGCGAAGATTCGGGGAGCGGTTAACCAACTGTTTCAACTGACTACTTGTTTGGGGATTCTGATTGCTAACTTTATAAACTATGGAACTGATAAGATTCATCCGTGGGGTTGGAGGTTGTCTCTTGGATTAGCCACAGTCCCAGCAACTTTGATGTTCATTGGAGGACTTTTCCTTCCTGAGACACCAAACAGCCTTGTGGAGCAGGGCAGAATGGAGGAGGGAAGAGCTGTGCTAGAGAAAATCAGAGGGACAACGAAAGTTGACGCCGAGTTTGACGATCTAATCGATGCGAGCAATGCGGCACGAGCGATAAAACACCCGTTCAAGAATCTCCTTGAGCGAAAAAACCGACCCCAGCTGGTGATTGGAGCATTGGGAATTCCTGCATTTCAGCAGCTCACTGGCATGAACTCAATTCTGTTTTATGCTCCTGTCATGTTCCAAAGTTTGGGGTTTGGTAATGATGCAGCCCTCTATTCATCTACCATCACAAGTGGTGCACTTGTTGTAGCCACTTTTATTTCAATGCTTTTGGTAGATAAGTTTGGCAGGAGAGCTTTCTTCCTCGAAGCCGGGGGCGAAATGATATGTTGCCTTGTAAGTTCACTTCACCTCTAAACCATTTCCATTTAACATGATATTAGAACAAAAGGTCTTTATATATGATATATGCCTACAGATCGCAGTAGCTGTGACACTTGGGCTCAAACTAGGACAAGGGGAGGAGGAGCTTCCAAAAGGGATAGGGATCTTCCTCGTGTTAGTGATATGCATATTTGTGTTGGCTTATGGAAGGTCTTGGGGGCCGCTCGGTTGGCTCGTGCCGAGCGAGTTGTTTCCATTGGAGACGAGATCGGCTGGGCAGAGCATGGTGGTGTGCGTGAACATGCTTTTCACAGCACTGATAGCGCAATGTTTCCTAGCCGCTATGTGCCATCTTCGGTACGGGATCTTCCTATTGTTCGCGGGTTTGATCGTGATTATGAGCATCTTCATCTTCTTCCTGCTGCCAGAAACTAAACAAGTTCCTATTGAAGAAGTGTATTTGCTGTGGCAGAATCATTGGTTTTGGAAGAGATATGTTGGAAGAGGGGGACAAGGGACTCAACAACATGTGTAAGAACACAACCAAAACAAAAAATGAAAAGAAGAGGTTGTAATTGAGTTTACAAAATGCATATTAGAGTAGAATTAATATTTTGTGTTCATAAATTTCCAGTGCATATTAAATCTACCCAGCCACAGCCAATATTATTCAGTCAACGCTTAAGCTAATCAAAGTCCAACTAAAGGATCTGCCTTTATCATCAGTTCTGGTAGTTTCTTTAAAGCATTTATCTTCTGTTCTTATAATCCACTAGTGTTCAAAGCATTCAAGAGTGAAAATGGTGCAACAACATTTCTTTTGGCATGAAAAGCTTACAAAGTAAAAAGCATTTCACATGATCCTTCATTCATGTACCCAATAATGTTTTAGATCAAAACCAATTGACATGTACAGTTTGGTTCTGGATTTACCAATATAGTCAATTGTGCAATTGTCAAGAACAGAGCAAATGAAGTGAGAAAATATCTATTGTAAAGTGGATCTCATAAAGTGGATTAGCTTAGGATTATTTTTATGGAACAAACCATTTGGTCTTATAATATTTAGTTGTTAAAAAAACAAATAAAAATTCTTTCTTTGATTGGTGACCATCTATGACCTTTTAATTTTTCAATATCTTTCTTTTTTATCATTGGGTCAATGTATGTTATTACATTATGCTCAAATATAACCATGTTAAGAATAAACATTTTTTTTCACAAAGAGTTGATATGATCATACATTGATTAGGTAATAAAATAGTTATTAAAGAGGATATAGGCCTGTTAATTAGGACCATTTTTTTTTAGAATGTAGTCGTAAAAGTCTTGAATTAAGAGAAAAATACGTTTGGTTACATGAGATTATTCTACTTCATATGCATAATTGATATGGATAGGATATCAATTGCCATTCTAAGTAATGTCCGGCAGTTTGTTTCAATCGAGATGCATAAAAATAGATGGAATACTCATGAATATTTAAAAAATAAAGTTTGAATTATTTAGGAAATTTTGCATGTATAATAAAAAATGGTAAAGTATTTTCATCTATAACAAAAAATCAAAACTAATTCATTTGTAAAAGAAAATTTAAATTGAATTTTATCACTGGTTGAGTTTTATCACTGATAGAAAATTATGTGTTATGGATGAATTATTTTAGAAATTGTACTGCAAATATAATGTAAAATGTGCTACTGAAGATAAATTCTCAATCATTTAACTAAAAAAATTAAAATGATAAATTATAATATATTGAATACTCATGAATATTTAAAAAATAATCTTGGAAACATTTAAGTGAAAAAATTAAAATGATAAATTATAAGTTTGATATTGAAAAAAAATTAGACTTTAGTTTCTATATTTTAGAAAAATTAGATTTTTCTATGGTTTTACAAATTAGAATTTACTTCCTATATTTTTATAAAATCTAAAATTAATCATTAACAAATTGAATTGATGAAGATTAATTATTCATACGTCAATAATTACTTGATTGATTGGACAAATAATTAATTTATACAGGTATAATTACTAATTACTAATTATTAATTTTCTTCGAATTATATGAACTATATTTTAGTTTTTAAAATTACACAACTGATGGAAATTTCTTGGAACAAATTTATAATTTATCCAAATTAAAATCAACTAAAGATTTGGATAATGATATAGATATGACCAATTTGTTCGACTCGACGAAACAGTTCTCAGAAGTCACAAGTGAAGAAGGTGACCTCCATTGTACGGACAGCACCGACGAAGCTTGAAAGCTGAAATGCTGCCGATATTGCTCGTAGAATTGAAGTGGATACTGCTTAACTGGTTAGGAAATCTCAAATTTAGCTGAATATTCAACTTTCTTTTGATTTCGGGAACAGTTGATTCTCTTCTGTTTTTATGGGAGAAACTCTAAATTTCGAATTCTCTGTCCGAAAGCGCTCATTTCTGTTGATATTTTTGCTTCAATTTTGAATGTTTGTGAATTTTCATCTAATTCGCCTGCGATTGAGAATGTTTCTGATAAAATGTCTTCTCAAATGATTGCTTACCAACTTGGAAGAACTCTGTTGGAGATATACTCACATTGTGGCATTTGTTCTACGTTAGAAAGGTGAGAAGTTTTCAATATCTTTACAAGAGATATCGGCTACTCGCCTTGTTATGTAAACAGCAATCAACAAACAATCGAAAATAAGAAAACGTAAAGAGAAGAAGAACGAACACAGAATTTACGTGGTTCACTAACGTTGTGTTAGCTAGTCCATGGGCAGAGAGGGGGCACGATTTTATTAAGGGGAGCAAAAATACATAATGAACATCATTTAGGCGTCTAGGGTTTAATTCGAGTTTATATTTGCACTCCCATTAAACCCTATTACAGATAAAAGGCCCAAATGCGAATGCGTTTACGAATGCGAAAAGCGTTCACGAATGCAGAATGCGTTAACGAATCGGGGACGTTGCCCCCGCACCCCCACTCACCAAGCAGCGAGTCCCCCAACTAACTAATCGTAGGGCATTAAGTCGTTCAAGGCATATCTCAACACGCCTCGTTGCCAACCAATTGAGCTGGAACACATATTATATAGTATGGTATTAGAGCTCTATGTGTTTATTGGTCTTTCAAATTAGTATCCAACACAAATGTTTAAAAATCTAAGCGGGTGATTTGGATCTTACCCAAGCGGGCATAAACTTAAGTCAGTATTTGATCAAAAAAATTCAATTTGAATCCAATCTAAGATGGTCTTCCTATATGGCAGCATCTCAAGGAATATGTTGGAGATACTCACCTTGTGGTCTTTGTCCCATAATGGAAAATGGGTTAATTCCCTCACTACCAATTGGTTTTGAGGTGGAACCCCATGTTGGAGATACTCACTTTGTGGCTTTTGTTCCACGTCGGAAATGTGAGGAGACTTCAACTACTTTAAATGATATATGAGTTATTACCATTACGACGAATTAGTTTTGAGGTAGAACCATTATCTAATATCTATCAATGAGAGAGAGATTATCTTATCTCCTTCAAATGACGTGCTGAAAGTCTTCTCATGCTTATAATATTTCGTCGTGATTTAGTTGTTTGCTGCGTAGTTCATTGGCTAATTGTGAGTTTTTTGATAATTGTAGTTTTTCTTATATGCATCTGTATCCAGTTGCTCCAAGCTGCTCAATGATCGTATGTGACTGCTCCTAGTGGATGGGATTTTGATAATTGAGAGTCCAATGTGTTCCTGAGCTTCTTCAAGTTATTGGAATATTTTATTGAGATTGGTGCTGTCCACGATTTCTTCTATGGATATTCATATTTGTACAAACTTGTTTCATGGTATCAGAATACAGAGGCTTCTTATTATGATAAGCATCATAATCTTAATTCTCATTGTTTCCCAGTGCTATGTTTATCCTTATGCAAAAACATCTTTCCTACCATTTGATGTTAAGATCGCAAACATTATGACTCTTCAAAATGTCACTAGTTTAAACCATTCAGAAGTCACTGGAATCCAACAAGTTCCTTTCATGGATACCATCTCTCACATCAAAAAAACGAAAGAAAGAACTGATTACGTTTCTGAAATGAAGGGAGAAAGAGGATTTGGTTTGATATCAGATGCTGCTAAAACTAAAAACATGTCATACGAGAAGGGTACAACATTTGAAGAGAGTTTGGTAATGCCAGATGGAAATTTTACAGTTGATAATGATATTAGGAATGGGAATGTAGAATTTGGTTATGATCTCCCCATGAAGGAAGAAATTTTAGACAACAGTTACAAAAGAGATGTTGAAGGTGAAGACAGCAACAATCTAAATCTGAACGAAATCAGAAACCATATTTCCATCGTCTCAAATCAGTCCCAAGAATTAATTGTAGATCCAAGAAATTCTGACTTGTCTTCAGCTCAAAACACATCTTTCATTGCAGAAGGGCATTTCAATAAAACCGAGGAAGTAATTACGAAGGATACAAGAAGTGAACAAGGAAAGAACGTTAATGGACTCGCACAGTATGACGTATCAGCTTTGAAGAGTCTCGAGATGCCATCAATATCAATCTCTCAAATGAATACATTGTTATCTTTAAGTCATAACTCTTCTTGTTCGAAGGTATGATTTTCAAATTAAGGTTTCAATAAGACCACTGACAACAACATGATTCTAATACTCGCATTAGTGATTTTACTTGGTAGTAGAAGCCACAGTGTCATTGGTCTTTCCCACGTGATCGTGAGCTTTTTCATGCAAGACTAGAGATTGAGAAAGCCACTGCTGTTGTGAACAGCCCAGGAATTGCTGTTTCAGTTTTCCGAAATGTTTCTATGTTCAAGCGGTAAACTTTTCTAAACATCGTTAGCTTTTATACAGCTGTCTATATGATTATAAGCTTATGTTTGTCTCCCATAACTTTCTTCTTAATAACATAAATCCATAATATTTTAATGCTGAATGTGACTGATTTTTCCAGTGGGATAAACTAGAGATATTAGTTTTTCATGTTTCTTATAAATTTTCACCTCATGCACACATCCTGGTTGTCAAAGTTTTTACTTATTTACTTATTGAGCTATACTTCTTATTATGTCTATTCTTACTTTGAAGTTTCGTTTTCTAAAGACTATGCTAACAGTTTTATTAGGAAGTAATAAAAAGGCCAATAATATATTGAAGCTTTTGTATCATATGATCTGGACATAGAGTCAGAATAATTTTCTTCAGTCCAATTGGAAATTGTTTAAATATGCCATAGTATGTTCCTGGTAACCTTTGTTGTGGTCATTCTAGTTGTATGGCCTGGCATATGGTCAATTCCATTTCCCTTCAGTTAGCTTAGTGTAAAAAAAAAAAAAAATCCTATTCATTCGCCCCCCCCCCCCTTCTGGCGTGATACTATGACAGGTATTGATGTTAACCAAGGTGAAGCATATATTGTATGTTCCCTTTGCAGGAGTTATGACTTGATGGAAAAGATGCTTAAAGTTTATATCTACAAGGAAGGAGAAAAGCCTATTTTCCATCAACCTCGGATGAGAGGGATATATGCCTCGGAAGGATGGTTTATGAAATTGATAAAGGAGAATAAAAAATTTGTTGCAAAGGATCCCAAGAAGGCTCACTTGTTCTATTTACCGTTCAGTTCGCAGTTACTAAGGAGTGCACTCTCTGAACAAAATTCCCAAGGTCGAAAGAACCTAGAGGAACAACTAGGGAATTATGTCGACTTAATTAGGAGAAAACACAAATTCTGGAACAGAACTGGAGGTGCCGATCATTTTCTTGTTGCTTGTCATGACTGGGTACTTATTCTATACAGAATTTAAATTTAATTCCAACGTCTTGTTCAAGTATTTTATTGCTTATCATGACACTTTTCTCAGCTCATTTGCTTTGTATTTTGTGGAGATTGTTCTGTGTGACCAAAACCGTGAGTTGAGCATTTTATAGTTTTAGTTACAATCTGACCATTATGATATATGACTTATTTGAGTATTTGAATAAACTAAACATTTTAATGTGCTTTCATTTTTAGTCAATCTGTTAGACTCCAACATCTATTAGTGAAATTATTTTGCGTTCATGCTCTCTTTCTCGCTTGCATGTGAAGAATTGCATCAGAGCACTCCTCTCCTTTGCAAATTCTGCTTGAGGCTTAATTCAGTTTTGTCTTTTTGATGACACTGTAATATGTTCTCATCATAAATATTTTGTTGGACTATTTTATATAGTTAAGTTATCATTTTGTGAATACATTAATTTCAGGCCTCCAAACTCACAAGAAAGTATATGAAGAACTGCATCAGAGCACTCTGCAACTCAAATGCTGTTAGAGGCTTTCAAATTGGCAAGGACACCAGCTTACCAGTTACAAATATACATTTGACAAAGGACCCTGATATAACTACTGGAGCAAAACCTCCTTCAGAAAGAACTACATTAGCCTTCTTTGCTGGGGGTATGCACGGTTATCTTAGACCAATACTGCTTCATTTCTGGGAAAATAAAGAACCTGACATGAAGATTTTTGGCCCAATGGCACGCGATGTTGAAGGTAAAAGAGCCTACAGGGAGCACATGAAAAATAGTAAGTATTGCATATGTGCAAGGGGATATGAAGTTCATACTCCTCGAGTGGTCGAGGCTATTCTTAATGCTTGTGTTCCAGTCTTGATATCGGACAATTATGTGCCTCCTTTCTTTGAGGTATTGAACTGGGAATCTTTCTCAGTATTTGTTCAAGAGAAAGAGATATCTAATTTGAGAAATATTCTGCTCTCAATTCCTGAGAAGGACTACCTTGTCATGCATGCAAGACTGAAAATGGTACAAAAGCATTTTATTTGGCACAAAAATCCTGTGAAGTATGACTTATTCCATATGATCCTTCACTCAGTATGGTATACTCGAGTTTTTCAGTTGAAAACCAATTGATTTACATGTAATCAGATCCTGGTGTTGGAAATTGATAATGTAATGTATAGCAAAAAGGACAATTTTGGAAATTTCTCTATTTTAAAATTTTCTCATTTTCAATGACACAATCGCAAGATCTTAGAAAAAAAAATGGATAGAGTGATGTAAAACAAAAACTCATAATGTATTTGATAGAGCGGCCGAATCATAGGGGACCACCATGTTCTAAAGAATGTTCTGATGATTAGTTTATCGCCGCCGTTGGTCTCTCAGTGGACTGCATCAGCATTCATTTGGAATGCTTTAACATATATGTATGCAAAACGGGGTGAGATTGAACAGGATGTGGTTGTTTGATTGGTTTCTTGGAACTTGATGATATCTGGGTATGTAAAAAATGGACAGCCTGAGAAGTGTATTGGTTTGTTACATGGAATGCGATTGTGCAGTCATATGCCCGATCAAGTTACGATGTCAATTAAAATTGCTGCTTACTGTCAATGTAGATGTGTAGATGAAGCAAGAAAGTTGTTTAGCGAGTTTAAGGAGAAGGATATTGTTTGCTGGACAGCCATGTTGGTGGGTTATGCAAAAAATTGCAGAGAAGAGGTTGCACTGGGAACAAATCAAACCTGACAGCTGCACTTTATCAAGTGCTCTCAGTTCCTGTGCCAAATTAAGATCTCTATATCATGGTCAGGCAGTTCATGGAAGATCAATCAACTCTTTCTAAACTTCATTATAATTTGCTTGTTTCTAGTGCATTAGTTCATATGTATTCTAAATGTGGTTTCATAGATGATGCAAGGCCAGTCTTCAACATGGTTCTAAGTTCTAACTAGGAATGTGATTTCATGGAATGTTATGATTGTTGGTTATGCACAGAATGGACATGATAAGGATGCGCTTGAACTCTTTAAAAATATGTTGCAAGAGAAATTTAAACCTGATCATGTAACTTTTATATGTGTTTTTATCTGCTTATCTTCATTCTAATTGGATTGAGCAAGGGAAGGAGTACTTTGATTCTATAAGCAATCAGCATGGATTAACGCCTACTTTGGATCATTATGCTTGTATGGTCAATCTGCTAAGACGTTTGGGCCACATTGATCAAGCAGTTAGTCTTATAAAAAGTATGCCCCCTGAACCAGATTTCCTGATTTGGTCCACACTTCTATCTGTTAGAACAACAAAGGACGATATTGCAAATGCAGAAATGGGAGCTAGGCATCTCTTTGAATTGGGTCCTATGAATGCTGTGCCATATATTATGCTCTCAAATATGTATGCATCTATGGGTAGATGGAGGGATGTAGCATCAGTAAGGACTCTCATGAAGAGCAAGAAAAGTTCAAAGCCATATGTTTCCATAGCGAGAAAAATGCTCTTTCCTTTGGTTTGCTAACGGGACCTAATGGAATGAGACCATTAAGGATCATAAAAAACATTCGCATTTGCATCAATTGCCATGAATTTATAAAGTTTGCATCTATATCTATTGGAAGGCAAATAATATTGAGAGATTCAAATAGGTTTCATCGTTTTTCAAGTGGGAAATGCTCTTGCAAAGACAACTGGTAAGGAATAATATGCTGGTGTAGATTTGGGAAAGTCACTGAGTAACAAGGTGAGAAAATTCTGATGTGAGGATACTGAGACTATATCATAGAAGAAAAGTACAGGATTCAAGGAAAGTGTTCTGTTCTTCAAAATGGAAAAGATTACTGACATTCAAGTTCCCAAGTTGCTGGAAATTCTCAAATAGGGAAAGATATTCAGCTTACTAAAAGCATGTCATATCATATTACAGCAGTGAGTGGTACTAAGTAGGGGTGTTCAAACAACCCGAGTAACCCGAACCAACCCAACCCAATTTGACGGGTTGGGTTGGGTTAAAAACATTTTCGGGTTGGGTTGGGTTCGAAATCATAAAATATTCATGGGTTGGGTTGGGTCAAGGGTTGACCTAAAATTAACCCAACCCGACCAACCCGAAATTATTTAATTTAAAATATATATTTTTTACTTATAATTATATATGCATATATTTTTTTATTTAATTATTATTGTTCGACTTTTTATTTCCCACATTCTTTAATATTTTTTCAAATATTTATAATTTATATATCATGATAAAATATATAGTCAAATTATGTAAAATATCTT
>JBBMKA010010111.1:2710-29147 GCA_037833695.1 Sechiopsis laciniata
TTTTTTCAAATTTTATTAATTATTATAAGCTTAAATTTCAAAAACTAAAAATTAAAAATAAAATAATTATCAAACGGAAACTTAATTACTCCAAAACTCCTCTTGTTAACAATTCTAAACTTCTTTCTATACCCTTTACTATATAATTCACATTGTCATCATTTGTCAAGTACTTTATTTGTCTATTATTACAAAATTCATAAACTATTTTAAAATTTTATCAAATAATAAATTAAATTCTAGCTCTCTAGAAATATGTTGATAAATTTGTTTTTTTTTTTTAAACAAAAAAAATTGTAATTTAACTAAAAAGTAAATAAATAAACTGGAATTTGAGGGGGGAAAAAGAGTACTTTGCCATCTCATCGCCCTGAGTGTGAAAGCCATTTATGAGTACTGCTGTCGCCATGCCACTGGGATATGTCAATTGCAGGTCCACTATCATAACCTGTGCCACCAATCACTTTATTATTACCCCTTTTCTTTTAACTTTTATATTTATTCTATTCTTTCTTTTTCAATTTTTTATCATATTTTATTCTTCTACTACTATAATATTCTGAATGAGATCATTCTATAATATAAATAGTTTGATGACATTTGAAAATATAAAGAGTAAAAATTTCGGGATTGGGAATACATTTCAATTACTCTTAGATTCGACTAAGATCACTTTGACAAAAAAAAAATAAATCTCAAAATTTATTTTTGTTTCAATAAAAAATAAAGTCAAACTCATGACTTCATAACTATAAATACATATTTATGTTGATTGAACTTTCATGAGTAGTGGGTTCAATCTATAGATATCCCTTATTTAAGAATTAATTTTTTAAATATTTTCTTGATTCTACCTATTATTGAGTCAGATATTAATTATAAAAAAAAACTCTAAAAAGTGTAATAATTTCTAAGACAGAAATAAAAGTGTATTTCATGGGGGTATTATAATAGTTCCAAAATATTGTACAAAAAAACACGACATGTGCTTTTCATATCTCAACCCAATAAAACATCTTGGAAATGGAATCAATCATTAAAAAGCTACAACCCTAAAATATATTTCTTTCTTTTTTGAAGTTATGTTTCTGTTTTGTTTAACCTAATCAGACACAAAAAAGAATTATTAAGAAAAAGAAAAGGCTAACCTTTCTGAGAGGAATCAAAACAAAAAGACCAACAAAGCAAACAAGAAAAAGAAAGGCAGTCATCCATCCCAAGCCTGGCTCTTTCACACTGTAAGAAGAATTTCCTTCAGTGTTTATTCCTGATAATTCATATGTCTTTCTGTTCATTCCCAATAGATAGGATGCAAATCCACCTGCCCATTTATACACCTTCAGTTTTCGTCTCAAAATCGCTTAAAACCCGAGGTCCTATGTCAATGTTTTAGGCCCCATTTCATAACTATTTGATTTTTTATCTTTGATTTTTTAAATTAAACTTTGTTTTTACTTGGATTCTCTAAAATAAAATAAAATCGTTTTTGCTTAGGAAAGTATTTTAAAAATGAAAATAATTTTTTTGGAAACTACCTTTTCTTTTTTAGTTTCCAACTTTTAGTTTGATTTTAAAAAATATAGATGAATTATAGATATGAATGTAAAAGTCATCATAGGTTAGAATAGTTATTGTAGATTAAATTTCAAAAATAAAAAACAACGAATAAAAAGTGTTATCAAATGGAGATTTTTTTTTTCTTTTTTTCCTTGCCTTTTGGAGTTGGTACGAAATACAAGTATTCTAAAAACTGTAGTGGTTAACATGCACTTCTAAAAACGGTAGGTTGTGTTTGTTTTTTTTGTTTTTTTTTTTTTTGTAGAAAAGAGTGGAGTGGAGTGGAGTGAAAAAGAATGAAGTGGTTAACTACTTATTTTGAGATTGAGGTTTATAGTAGTAGAGTAGTCAACTACTTATTTGGAGATTGTAATTAATAATGCTTGTGCGATAAATTTGATGTGAAATTTAATAAATTTTGATGTGAAGTTTAATAAAATTTAATGTAAGATTTGATAGATGGGTTGAAAAGTGGTTAATAGTGTTTGTTTACTACACGAAAGGGTTTTTGAGGAGTGGTTCATGTCCAAAAAACAAACATATCCCATGA
Organism: Sechiopsis laciniata; assembly: GCA_037833695.1. NCBI lineage: Eukaryota > Viridiplantae > Streptophyta > Magnoliopsida > Cucurbitales > Cucurbitaceae > Sechiopsis > Sechiopsis laciniata. The sequence continues at coordinate 4,818 of JBBMKA010010111.1, forward strand.
TTAATGTGCACTTTCAATGAAAAAACTTTTTAAAAAAATTTGAAATAAAAAAACTTAAAATTAATTTTTATAGAAAATGGGTTAATAATAACAATAATTTTAGTATAATCAAGCTAAATGGGAGTAATTTTCTTAGAAAAATTACCATGAAATCTATCTGGGAGTAATTTTCTTAGAAAAATTACCATGAAATCTATCTTAAGGATCAATTTTAAATTTTATTCACCATACATAAATTGAAATTTGAAATTTAGAAATACAAAGACCAAAATCACACCCGAGACCAAAATAGTATTTAACTCAATATAGTATTGTCTCTTGATTTCTCGATTCTTATTTTAATTTTTAATATTAATAAATTGTTGCTTTATGATTAACTAATTACTAATTAAATTTAGGGGATTTTGCATGTATAATAAAAAAGAGTAAAATAATTTCATTTATAGCAAAAAAATCAAAATTAATTCATTTGTAACAGAAAATTCAAATTGAGTTCTATCATCCACAGAATTCAATCAATGATAAAACTCTAACACTTGTTGAGTTCTATCACACTTATTTTATAATTGATTGAGTTCTATCACTGATAAAAAATTATGTGTTATAGATGAATTATTAGCACTAAGATAAATTCTCTTAAATTTAATGAAACGGAGAGTTATTTGTCAAAATAATAATTATCAATAAAGTGAATAAAAAAATGAAAAATTATATACTATGGGTAAGTTTTAATTAGTTCTTTTTTAATTTAAACAATTCAAAATTAATACATGACTACCGAAGACAACTAAGTTTGGTAAAAACTAATATAAAATCGTCTATAATTCTTATAGTATTAAGAAAACACAACTAAATTTCTTGTTTCCTTTATTCATAAAAAATAAGTAGAAATTAATAAACTAACTTGTGTTTTTGGTTTTATTTTCTAGAAATTAAAGAAATTATAAACAAAAATGGAATTAATTACCTCCAACTGCGATGCTATAACATGCAACGGCGCTGGTTTGAATCATGGTGTTCTCTTGGCGAGTGAAGGGCTTGGTAACAAAGCCAGCCTTTTCGAGCGTTTTGGTCCACGTTCGTACAAATATGAAAGCAAGAAGGGCCGCCGACACGTTGAGGTTCGGGACGAGTCCAGTGGTGAGGTTCAACTTCATGGCTATCACACTATAGACGCTTCCAATAATCACACTCGCGATTACTCCTCTTACTGTCAATTGTCTTGTCCACGGTTGAAGCCTCTTCCACCGCACGTTCTTGCCCAATTCCTTTCCTTCTAATTCCATGACGCTCCGATCGGCTTCGGTTGACTCCTTTGCAATCTCGGTCGCCATAGTGTTATGAGAAGCAAAGGGGAGACTTTTTATGGACGTTTATATATGTGGATATTTTGATTCTCTTTGTCTTGTTTTTACACATGTAGATGAAAAAGGACTAAAAAGAGAGAGCATTTTGGAAGCAATTGACAACCATTGTAGACTTGAGGTGTCTTCTTCTCTATTGCTTGTTTTGTTCTATATTCTCTTCAACTTGAAAAAGAAAAACAAAACTTTCTAAGCTTTAGAAGAATCTAAAAATTAATATAAAAGAAAAAAAAAAAAAAAAAACTTTGATTTTAGTTCCAAGCAAATTTGAGATGCTCTTTTTGGAAATGGAAGAGGTGAGAAGGAGGTTATAAGGGATGATTGTTATAGAGAATAAAGTTTATTTGGGTTTTAATTGGGAGAGAGGGTTGAAGCTTTTTTTGGTTCTTTTTGTGTAGTTGTTTTCAAATGAGAAAATATCACATTGGGTTTTGATTGGCCAAACCTTATCTTTGTGATTGCTATTCAATTGACCACTGATCTAGAGTTTCATTTTTCCTTAGTGGGTCCATTTGCATACATTAAAGTGGAGAAAATTCTTTGGAAAATAATTTACTCCATTCATGTGGGAATATGAAAAAATAAACTTTGAAAAGGAGAAAATTGGTCTATAACTGCACCTGCTGATGTGACTCTTTGAGAGCCACAAATTTTTATTGTTTTTTTTTTTATAATATCTTTTTGTTTATAAATTTTTTTTTTGTGTGTCGCTCTTAAAGAGAGTATAGCCAAACCTTTCCCTAATCTAAATATCTATTTTTTGGTTCAACCGGTATTAGAGATAGGGATTCGTTTTCTTGATCTTTTAGAACATACACGTTTTTTTTTTTTATGATATGAACATACAAGTTTTTTTTTTTTTTTTTGAAAATGAACATACAAGTTATTGAATTATTACTTTTATTAGTATATTATACATTTAACGATTATATAAGTGATATATTGTGAAAATTGTCGTTTTAATTTAGTATAATTGAGAATATAAAAGATTCTCTCTTCAAAGCCTTTATTACTATTATTATTTTTTGAACTGATAACCTTTTTTTAATTGATCATACATCAATCTTGGTTCTGGTTGAGATATTCAAAATCTTTATTTATTTGTATATATTCATGTCATTATATAATTGTAATCATTATTGTCTTAATAATTAAAAATAATTTTGGGAATCTAAGAGATTATAAGTTCTAATTATAGTGATTACCTATTTATGAATTAATAGACATGTTTTGATTCACCCAAATCAAGCAAGGATAGTGTAAGCTAGATGTGATATTGGTTCGGTTTTCTTCGAATTTAAGTCAAACCGAGAATCAAACCAATCTAATCAATTTGACAAAAAGAGAATCTGAATCAATATTTAATAAAAGGAAAAATTATTTGTTCGGTTTTCCCCATTTTCAGGTCCATCCGATAACCAATCTGATCCAATTGATTTGTCAAAAAGAGAAATCGAACCGACTACGATTCTGTCCCACTACGATTTTTTTTTTACTATTTTACTTTATTTTACTTCCAACTTCTATTTGAATGTTAAAAAATCAAAAAATCAAAAAATCAAAAAAAAAATTCAAAAAAAAAAAATTCAAAATTTATAATTAAATTAAACAAAAATAATTAGTCACTTGCCAATAAAAAGTTAAACTAACAAATAAAAAAAATGAAAGTAAATAAATTGTTATTGGTTCGTTTCGGTTTTTATTAGTTTTTACCAATAGAAACCAAACCAATCCAATAACTTTCAAATAAAAATCAATATATCTAATATTATGTGAAAAATCTAAACCTTTCCAATTGATCGATTTGGTTTGGTACGATTTTGTCGGTTTTCGATTTTTATTATCACTCCTAGTATAAGCATAATCAGTGTCCATTTACTAAAGAGGAGGGTGCAAAGCTTGGTTAGTTCACTAGAATTTTTGTTTAGGTTACAAATTTAGTTTGCTGGACTTTATAAAATCTCATATACGTCTAATAAATTTCAGAAGAAGAAATTAATTTTACCCTTAGATTTATTAAGGAAGATGCTAGTTTTCTTTTTGGATAAACTAATTTTTATTGCTTCAAAGCTAGGTTTCAATTTAATTTACTTTAATTAACTTTTCTTTAGTATAAATTGGGGGAGGGGGACCAATGGTCTCATCGATTTTTGGGTTCGAACTCGTGATCGTGGAGTTAAAATGGATTAGTACCAAATAAGATAACCAACTATTTATTTTAATTAACTTGCGTTTGCCTTTGAGATTGAACAAATGAAAACAATATTATATTCTTTCAACTTATTTTTGTTCTCAATCACCAAATTGAATCCTAGAAAAATTTCTGTAAGAGTGTGAATAAATAACACCAAAACATGTTAAAAATCAAGTTTGCTTACCTTTCAAATTTCTATGAATGTACCATAAAAAAAGAGAAGATTTTATTGCTAGATTCTTCTTCTAAGTTTTTCTAAATTATATAATCTTGTGATATCTTTATTGTAATGCAAGGTTATTAATTTATTCGTTCTAAAAAAAAAGGTTTATTAATTTATTCACTGACCCTACAGTCGTGGTCATACTTATACATTGGGCGGCAAATTACTAATTTTAACCTATAACGAAAATTATAGGTTATATTTTTATCGGTTAATTATAAATTATGTTTTTTAAGTAAATTGGAAAATTTCCTCACAAATTTGGACTTTAGCCACAGTTGTGGTTTTTTTTTTTTTTTTTTTTTTTTTTTTGTCTCACGACTCTTCGTTTATTGAAGAAACACCACCTTAGCGCCTTGTCATTTTCAATCCGTATACAATTAAATAAAAAATAAAAAAAATACCCTCAAAATATTCAAAGAAAATCACTTTTCAATCTTAATCTTGGAGAAATTTTATTAGATAATATAAAGTTTTATTTTAATTTTTTTTTAGAATTAAAATTAATTGATTATGTATGTGAGAAGTAGTTCACATATTTTATAAATATTTTAAAAAAAATTAACTACTTTTTAATGTTCAACATACAAGCATATAATTTTTTATGGTTCAAAAAAAATATAAAATTACTTTACTTTTTTAAACAACAATTATATTGGATAAATAAGATTTAAGATCTATTAAAAGGAAATATAACTACAATGAATCGTATATGACTTTGGTTATGGGGTTAAAATCTTAGGCCTTAATAAAATAAAATATACAATGAAAGCTTTAGAACTGAAACTACAAGGTGATGTCATAATTTGAGCAGCAGCTAAAAAGTAGAAAGTCATAAAAGATTATGAGCTCATTTGGGAGAGAATTCATTCTAGAAAATGAGGGTGGAGCCTACAAGCTACACACAATAATACAACTCATCATTACTTATGTATAGCAAACCAATATACTAGCTTAGGGTCAAATGAATTTAACATTAATGTGAATAATAATACTTATGCTAGTTGAACCATCCTCATTTTTAGATGATTTTTTGGAAAGTCAGTATATTATTAAATGAATATCTTTTTATTTTTTAAAAAGTAGAAAAAAATTTTGTCTATCGGTTTTTTTTTTTTTTTTTTTGAATATAAATAGGGGAGGGAGTACAAACCCTAAGTAGAAGACACAACTACTTTAAAACAATATGAAAGTCAAATACCGAACTCGTGATCGTGGAGTTGAAATAGATTAACATCAAACAAGATAACTAACTGCGCCACCGATTCATTCAATTTCAGTTATCAGACAAGGGTTTGACGTTGCGTTCAAATGCTTGTTATATTGTGTGACCAAATTAATTGTAGTCATTGCCAAGTTGTTTCCTAAATAGTTCAATCCAAAATAAAGTTTGGACTTTTTTTTTTCCTTTTCACACACAATAATTCCCATCTTGTTTTCATTTAAATTTTTATATTGGAATTTTCTTGGCCTTTGGAGGCAGTTTGGGTATGGACTCGATTTCTTAAGGTTACTCAACACGGCCATCTATTATGAAGACATTGAAGAAGGAATTAAGTGGTAGCAATAATATAATTTTGTCACAATTTTAGGCTTGCTGATGGCAAATCAATTTTTTTATATAGTAAAAATATCTCAAATTAAGTTAAAAGTAGACATGTGAACAAAAATAGACACGTTTACGAATAAAATAGATAGTACTTACTCACGCTAATAGAAAGTTATTTTTAAATAATATAGAATTTTATCAATCAGAAGTGTAATCTATGATCTTATAAAGGTCGTAAGAATTTTTCAATTTTTCAATATGAGATTTTCAATATACCCCATCAAAATGTTGTGTCTTCAAATTTATCAATTTTAAATTAAATACCAATTTCTTTTTAGTTTTTGTGAGCTCTAATATCAATTTTTATAATATGTATTTCTATTTTTTTTTTAAAATAGCATTGAAAAAGTAGCACGCCTAAATTGTGAGATATATTTTGGTCTTTTTAATGTAAGATCTGTTAACAGTGAGAACTTCTTTATTAATCTTTTCAGTTTTCAGGCGAACCTTTGTGAAAATAACTCATGAAGTTTAAGTAAAAAAAAAGAAAAAAATTCATGCACTAACAAAAGTCATGAAAATTACCACTTAGCACTTAATTCTATCACTTATTTTTCTTAGAAACACTTGGCCTACTTCTATACTTTAGTAATAATCTTTCAAGAACCGAAAGGATTAGTAGCCTAATAGTTTCATTGTTTGAGATAATCGAATTCAACACTACGATTTCGAGTTTGATTCTAGAAATCATTATTTAGCTCTCGAATTATTCGAGAGTAGTAATACTCTCTATGTAGGGTTTGTTGGACTCTCTCTCTTCCAATATATACTAAAAAAAAGTAATAATCTCTCATACACACAACCATCCATTTTTTGTTCCTACATTTTTTGTGGACTTCGATTTATCAAACTTTCTTATAAGAGAAAATTCTAACACATGATCATGTGACTAAATATATAAGTGTGACATCCCAAATATTGTATGCATAAAGGATGTTACAATTCAATTCTCCTTCGTTTAAATAGGATCCTTACTTAATTACGTTAGACATATTTTTGTGATTGGAGAAGTTATCATTTCATTATATATCCTTTTTTCTCTAATAATTATTTTTTATCATTAAATTTTATCATCCAAGCTTTCCTTGAATCAAAATGGCATCTGAATTATAGAATTTAAGCCTAGATTAAATCATTCTTTCAAAAAAAAAAAAAAAAAAAAAAAAAAACTTAGGTTAAATCATGGGAGGAGAATTGTCAAAATAATAATAATAATAATTAAAAAAAAAAAAAAAAGAATCATGGGAGGAGAAAATAAGTGTATATGGATATGGATTCTTTTGTCAATCTTTTTTGTTGTCTCTGATTTTTTTAAAAAATAATAATAACGGTGTAATTTTATTTTTTTTTGTACAATAATGGTGTAATTAAAATATTGGTAATGAGAAACATCAATCATAGAATTTTCTAAACTATACAGAAAGTGACAAAAGAGAAGAGTAAAAAGAAAGTGATTCAATTCAACAATTAAGAAAATTGTTATGATGATGATGGGCTGGGTTGATTATTTGTCGCATGTAGTCTAATCCTTTGAAATATCACATTTTTGTCACTTTATCTAAATAAAAACAAATACATATATATAGATTTAAGGGTTTAGAATTTAAGATTTAGGATTTATAAATTTATTGGAGAATACACCGAGATGAGTGAAAAGAAAAATGAAAGAAATAAAAGAAAATATATGGTACTCCAATTCTTTGGGTAAGATGAAGGTTAAATATCAATTTTTTATGGTCGAACTCATGATTGTAGAATTGAAATTAATTGTCATTAAATCAAGATAACCAAAGCGCCACCCCCATCAACTAATAACATCGTATATGTCTTAGCTATTATATTTATTTGGCTTGAACTTAAATAATAACATGGAATTAAATGTTAATTTGCTAAGTAGATTAAAATGTGTTTAAGATTATTTAAATACATTTTAATCTAGGCTAATTAAAAGAATTAATTAACAAATTAAAGATTATGTTGAATTAGTTGTATAACTAATTGGGGTTTAATTAGGTGGAACTAATTTTATTAAATTCATGTGCACCTTATTTGAAATCTATATAAATGTCAAATGTCATTGTATTCATTAAATCATTAAGCATTTTGATTGTAGAATTTACATTTGAGAGAAATTTATAAAGTGAGTTTGCATTAAACAGATTGAGAGAGAAATCAAAATAAGTGTGGGATTGTTTTGAGAAAAAGGAAAAGAGGAGCATATTGGGTATAGGGAAAAGGAAGAGAGAGAAAGGGGAGAGCACTTTGCCCCCTCCCCTTTGTGCGAGAGAGAGAAAGAAGGGAACCCCATTTTTTGGAGTTCTCTTTGTTTGTTGCCGTCGCCCATAGCCAGGTCGCCAATCGCCATCATTTTCCGGCAAGGTAACGCCGCCGCTGCTGGTAGTAAAGCCTCCGATCAGTTTTTGCAAAGATACATTGAGATCTTGAAATTTTTTGGTTGAAAGATGCTTGAAGGAAGAGTAGTTTGTTGGAACAATTTTTGGTGGTTTCTCTTGACAAAGGTTGAAGAAGTGGTTCTTACTTAGGAGAAGAAAAACCACTTTAATCTTTCTCAACCCAACAAGGTGGTGCCCATTATTTTCCCTCATACTTTGTATAATTTGATTTCTCTAGGTTTAGATCTCAATGTAGTTGTAATAGCCTTGTATTTTGTTTGTTGTTGTAATCTTGAACATTGGAACATATAACTCTAATAATATTGTCTCGCTTAAGTCAAAACTTAGGTAAAGTGGAGTGAGGCTTACGCACCGAATCACTTTAAATTCTTGTGTCGTTCTCTCTATCGTATGACTTTTATTTTGCCAATTAAAATCTTTATTAGTTGCTGAAATTTTAATAAAGATTGTAAACTAATTTAGAAGTTGATTTTGATTCTTAAAAAATCATATATACTTAGAATAAGTCCGAGACGAATTTATTTTCACAATAGCAATTGTGAGGTAGGTTATTAGTTAAAATCGTGAAGATAAATTTCTTAAAAAAAAGTAAAAAGTAAAAAGTAAAAAATAACTATGTAGATAAAGCTCCCACCATGCACCCTCCACTCACATGACACTAGTCCATACTGACATGCACTTTAATGGTCTAGTCAACTATTCAATCAAAATCACTCAATAAAGTGATTGTTGAAAATTGAAGAACAATATGAAGACATATGTTCCATTTGAATATTCCTTAAATAAATTGAAGTGAGTAAAGATACAAATTTTATTTTAATTTAATAATAATTGGTGATGTAATTTTAAATACTAAGACTGCTTTTTTGGTATATAAACTCTTTTTGTTGGTATATAAACTCTTTTCTTAATAGTTACAAACTTGATGAGTATACTTATGTTTTTTTATTAAAAAGAAAATCAACACTAAAAGAAAATGCTGTCAAATCAAAGTTCCAAAAGTCCAAATAAAAAATTGTGTTTAGATTCTTAAATGTATATTGAGAAGTATGCTCACCACATGACCATTTGGGCCCCTCTCATTTTGATGATGTCTATACTTTGAATTGATTCCTTCTCCACTTGAGTAAACTCATTTTGTTGGTTTCTATATTATTATTATTATTATACTTTTTTACAAATAGAAAGTGCAAGTTTGAGAATTTAATTTAACATTTTAATTTACCATATGCCATGGTTTGATTATGAATTTAAAATCTCATTTGCCTAAAAATAATAATTCAATTTATTTCAAAAATAAATTAAAATCTCAAATGAAATCCTCCCTACTTACCTTAATATCGAGTTGAGCTTTAAACTTAATTGAGTGATTATATGGATATATTTAATTACTTATATTTTCATGTTTTTTTAAGATTTAAAATTATCTTCTTTTTTTTTTACAATAATATTTTTTGTGAAAATTTATCATTCTCTTTGTGTCAGATTTGTGTGTTGATTTGGAAATATTTTTTACTTCTTTAAATTTTATGAGTTTAGATATCTTTGTCGTGACTTGAATTTTGTGTATCTTGTTGGTTGAACTTTTTGTGATTTACTAATTAGTACATAGATATTTTATGTTTTATTGATGAATAGATAGATATTTGTTCTATAAAAGTAAGATTGATTGGTAGTCGAAAATCGATTACTTTCGTTTGAGTCAAAAGAAGGAAATGTCACTACTCACGTCGATGATTGCTAAACTTGTGTTAGATTTTAGCCACTCAAATTGCTATCCGTTTCCTAATTCTTGAAAGTCATTTTCCAAGTTTTGATATTGAATTCTCTTGTTTCTTATTTATCATTCTTGGTGAAAGTTCCAAGTCACTTTCCATAGATTTTGGCCCAGCCCATTTGGCCCAATAAGGGTCTTTTTGACTTTTGGGTTTTATTTGATCCAATCAATAGCTTTTCATTGTTATTCTTGGTTCCAATTAGTGGGTGGAAGGAAAGGAATTTACTAGTGATAGCTTTGGATGGTTTGAGAAGAATAAGAAGAGTGATTATCCCAAACATCTAAGCTGGCCTACCACCGCTTATATGCGCAAAAGAAAAATAAAGACAACTTTTGGAGAAATAAATCTAAAAAATAATTATAAATATGATAATTTTTTTAAAAAATTAGTACATATGGTCGTTGGTGTATTTATGAGTATCTTCTCATACTTTCTTATAACAAATGTGTTAATGAATATTTATAATAATATTAATGAGTATTTATAATAAGTAGGGGTGCAACATAAAATCGAAAAACCGAACCGAACCAATCCAATCCTTGGATTGGATTGGTTTTTTAGCACAAAGTTAGATATATAGGTTTGTAATTTGAAAAAATTGAAAATATTGGATCGGTTCCAGTTTTCATTTTAAAAAATCAATAAAAACCGATTCAAACCGAAATATATATATTGTCAATGATTCATATAAAGTCATCTTTCTTTCATTTCTTAATTCACTCCTATTTCAAGTAAAAAACATCCTTAAATAATTTTCAATAAATTAAAAATACTTCTAACCTTTAAAAAAATAGTTGTTTATGAGAAGTTTCTTTTGTTTTTTATATATTAAAATAAATTGGACATTGGATTGGATCGCATCCATTTTTGGACATTAAAAAATCGAACGAATAGTTCTATACTTTATTGAATATTGGATCAGATATATTTTTTGAAAACTAAAGATATCAATTCTGTTGTTGATTTGGTAAAAAACCGACAAAAACCGAACCAAAATCACCTCTAATAATAAGTATTAAAATAGATGCAAGTACTTTAAAATTTACTTACATTTATAAATACTTTCTAAAAACATAACATCTCGTATCATTTTCCATCTTACAAGTATGTTCACATTTTTTTTCAATTGTATTATAATTAATAATAACTTCAAATTTATTATAGAAAACTAAATTATAGTTTTTTTTTTATAAATATTAGGACTAAAATTAGACCGTCTAAAATAAAATAAAATAAAGGAACTACTATGAGATTTTTTAAATTTTAAGAAGCAATATGGAACGACTATCAAAGTAGGCTTTTTTTTCTTTTTCTTTTTCTTTTTTAATTTTTTGTTTTTTTTTTACGAATATGATGAAAACGAAGTGAGGGTGCCTAATTTTCCCCCTCACATTCTGAAGATCCCCTGTAAGTAATAATATTTATGCAATTTTGAGTAAAAACATTTGATAATACAAAACAACGGGATATAATTTACTTTTATACTTATTTTCTTTTAAAAATTAAATTTATGTACTAAAAAGAAAATTCGGTTTGATAATCTAATTTCACAAAATAATTGCGAATCTAGACAATTTGATTTTTTTGCATTCATAGTCAAATATACAGTATAATTAATACTTTATATACAGTACAATTTAGAGTATTAGTATAATATTTTATATTATTAATACAATATTATATGTTGTTAGTACAATACCGTGTATTAATACAGTATTATATATTAATTATACCGTATAATTTTTATACGGTATGACTATGATTGCTTTCTTTTTTTTTTGTCTAATATTGTAAATATTTTTTCAATTTGGTCTATTCCTAAAAAAACCCCAAACTAAAATATTCATTTCGATTCTTATATTAAAACTTAAAATTAATCTAATTATCATTTGAGTGGATATTACTTAATGGAACTAAAGATTTATTCTTTCATGACTAAAAGTCTAACATTATTGAAATATTAAGAATATAGGAAGTGAATTGAAAGCTAAAACCAAATGCAAAAAGTTATTTTGTTTCCCTTCAAAGTTAGTGCTAGACTAAAAGAACTAAACAAAATTTCCCAAACCATAATGCCAAAAAAAACTCCATACCTCACATTCAGTATCTCGATCAAATAAAAAATCAACGGCTCACAAGACAGCTACACAGGAAAGTTTTAAATCTTATTGCACCAGATTATTCGCACCCATCTCACAAACAAAAAACCCACGTTTCACGCGTCAAAAATACAAAAATGCAAATCCCACCACCGAAATTTGTCCGTTGTCCACGTCATCATCTAACCCGTGTGCTCGGCACCCCTGGGTTGAACACCCAGTCCACGGAAATTTCGCCGCCTTCTTCAATTCTTCTTCTTCTCATAAATTAATCTCTCAAATTCACAAAATCAAAATCAAAATTCAAAACAAATCACAATGTGCAGGTCTACAGATTACCGGAGCCGCCTCGCCGGCGATCGCCTGAAGATCAAAGCCTTCTTCGTTCGATTTTCGAATCTGGAATCACTAAATCCACCGCCGCCGGAGTCGCTCACTCTCTTCTATCTCCCTCGCATCGACGAGACCGTGCTCGAGATCGACGGTTTCAATATCCGGCCGGACTCGCCGGCGTTCGTCACTCTGCACCGAGTCGTGTCGCCGTCGTTAAGGAAGGCGGTGGTGTACGGGAGTAGAGATCGAGTTCGAGCAAGCGAAGGCGTGCAGTTCCAGGTCTATTTGAGGGAGGAGAAGGTCGTGCAGGGGATTTTCCGGAGGAGCGATGAGGGAGAGTGGAGATTGGAGTGTAAGTGCGCGCTTGAATCTGAGATCGCTGGATCTACGGCGGCGGTGGAGGTGTGTGTGGATGTGGAGGGAGAGGTGGCGATGTTTGAGAAGGTGGCGCTGGAAGTGAGAAGGAAGAAGAGGAGAGGTTTCTGTGGATTGGAGGAGATTCCGGAGGGGCGTGAAGTTGACGGCGATTGCGATGGATGTGGTTGTTGTTGTGGAATGGATGGGGATGAAGACGGCGGCGGTGATGGCGGTGACGGCGGAGAAGCGGTGGTAGAAATGGAGGTGGAGGGTGTTCGGTGGGCCGTGGATTTGGGAATTTGGGCCGTCTGTTTGGGAGTTGGATACTTGGTCTCTAAAGCGGCCCACTCCAAAACATTGAGACGGAAACAAATTTTCTGAAGCCCTATAATTTTTTTCTTTTTTTTTTTTTGGAATTAATTGTTTATCGATTTTTTTTTAATAATTTAATAGTCAATTAACCTATATAACCAAGAAGAACGATACCTTAAAGGTAAGTTTGCCTATGATTAAAGGTAAGTTCACAAAGTTTATGGTTAACATTTCTAAAATAATATTAATATGAGAGTCAAATATCGATTTTGGAGTTCGGACTTGTGACCATGAAATTGAAATGAATTAATACCAAACAAGATAATCAATTGCTCCACCGATCCATTTGTAATTATTCAACTATTACTTAATACATAGTTTTTCCAATTTTGATAAATAATTTTTGTGATTGGTGTACTTTCTCTTGGGCTTATAAAATTCAAGATTTTTTTATTTTTTTAATGAGAAAAAAGACAATAGTGACATGCATCATGCTCTTGCGATCGGTCGGTATCTAGAATAATTAGATATTTTTGTAGAGATCTTTGAATTATATCATATCAACGTGGAGGTTGGCCAAAAGACTATCACAATCAAGTTTAATGGTGAAATTTGATAAAATGAGTGTAGTACTTAAAATGTCAAAAAACTAATAATAATATTGAGTGTACTTGGTCTCCAAGGGATGGCGCAGTAGTTGAAAATTTAGATTTTGAAGATATGCTCTCTTCAAAATCTCAAATCGAGACTCACCTATGACATTATTTTTTTGATCTTTTTGGTACGTGGTTACCCTTGTTTCAAAAAAAAAAATTGAATGTACCTGAAGGCTAGGAGTTGGAATTATATGTATGGGGCTATGGTTAGGTCACAAGTAGATAATGTACAACATGAGTATTGTGAAGTGTCTCACATAGTAGTCCAAAACTTGTAAAATGTAGGTAGATTATGTCATAGTTGACATGACAGTTATTTAAGTGAATCCCTCTATTAGTTTTTCCTTTTAATTTAATTATTATGTAAGTTGAAATCAACAATTAAAAAAATTTTGAGATAAAACACGATTATTTACGTGATTCATTGACATCCACAGATAGATGAGTTAATTATTTTATTAAGAGATATGAATAAATTGGTACAGAGATTTTAAGAGATTTTGTATATGACACTCATAAAACTCTATTACAACATGTAATCCGAAACAAACAAATATAAATTTAATTACATATTGTAACTAGGTTTGGGGCCTTGTCCACAAACTACTAATAACGATAATAGACTTCTATATACTTAACCCAATTTTGAATTATAATGGAAGTCGAATTTATCATTAGTTGACTTCGTTCATATTTATATGTTTGATTAAAATATCATTTTAGTTGTCAACCTTTGCTACTAATTCTATTTAGAACTTTGAAAGGTTTTATTATACTTTTTCAACTTTGAAGAAAGCTCAAGAATAGTCTTTCTATAGGGTTTAAAACTTTCATTAAATTGAGAATAAATGAATATTTTATTATTATTTTCTCTGAAAAAATCAATTTTTCTGTTCTCTGTTTTACTAATACTTCTCTCTCTTCAATGTTCTCTCTCCTCTAACCAGTGATAAATAAATAAATAAATGAAATATTCCTTTTTCTCTCATAAACTAAATTCATAATTTTTTGACATTAGAAAGGGGAAAAGATAAAAGAACGGGTCAAACTGACATTAAAGATTAGATGTTACAATTTTGAACATAAACAAAAATGAAGGAATTTTACCTAATGATAATTGTGCAGGAAGAGAAACAAACAGTCCCAATTCAAATGGTGTGAAGTTTCTGGATATTCCATTTTCATTTACTGTTGGAAAAGATAGGAAGCTCAAGCTTGGGAAATTCAGCATTGTTGATGAAATATGCTGCAATGGCAATTAGCAAGATCAATATGATGACCCACATGTTCATTCCTGCACAACAAAAATCGATCGTGGTTTAGTCACATACCCTCTCGCTTGCATTGCCCAATAAATTAGTCACATACTCACGGACACAACGAGTGATTTTACAATTAAACTTATTCGTGGATTTCGAACTAAAGACTTCAAAGGAAGTATACCTTAAAAACCATAAACCTCTACCAACGAGGTTGCCTCTTAAAGATAGATTGGTGAATTTATTATTAACGATCAACACATTTTTACACTGAATTAAATATTAGTTATAGGGTAAACCTCAATATATAGAGTAATCACGTCTGTCTCTAGGCTAAGCACCGTGAGACATCGAAGGAATGGAGACACGAAAGGTGTCTACAAATTAATGCCATATGTAAGTCTCGAAACTGGGACCTTGAAGGGAGCACACCTTCAAAACCTAAGTCTTCAACGAACTGCGCCACCCCTTTGAGACAAACCACAATATATATGAAGCTAGGACTCCTTGCTAATTATTTTTTTGAAATAGAAACAATTTCATTGATGTATAAAATTTAGGATGTCATAGGGGGCAGTTACAAAAGACATCTCCAATTAGCTAGGAGGGTCATTACTAATTACGAAGGTAAAAGTTACAGAATTTTACTCAACTTGCTGAATAAATCACCTATGAATAAAATGTTAAAAAACATACCAATATATATGTTACTTTTTTTTTTTTTTTTATATCTGCGAGTGTCTAGATCAGTTTACGCACACCTCGACTATTCTCACGAAACAATCCACGTCCAATAAACGTTACTAATTACTAAAAGTGGACAACTTCAAGAATGAATGTCAAAATCAGTATTAAGGCAGTGCCTTCATATTAAAAGGCACATCAAGGTCGGCACTGACCAATTGACAAGGTGAGGCATTTCCACTAAGGTGCACGCACTAAAGGCATCTAGCCACCATTTCTATTCCCCTTTCAATCTCTCTTTTCTTATTTCTTTGTCATTTACTTTAGAGGAGCTAATCTACAAGTTCCCAGGTTACCAAAAAAAAAAAAATCTTTATCATTTTCAGTTAAGTAAGAGAACATTTGAGAGAACAGGCTTTTTTAATAATTTTTTAAGAACTATCATGAGTTGGCCAAGTGGTCAAAGAGGGTCTTGAGGATCCAAAAGATGATGGATTCAAATAATTTCTTACGATTTTCTTGACATCCAAATGTTGTAAGGTCAAACGGAATGTCTCATAAGCATAGTCGAGGTGCATGTAACATGGTTTGGACACTCACAAATATGAAGCACATCATATCTTACCACAGTAACAACCGTGACCAACCAATCAACAGAAAATCCTTCAAACAGGTCCTGCTGTATTTAAACATTAGCTTGCTACTAGTGAAACATGGATAACCACGCCCGTCCCTATGCCAGGCATCGGAGACATAAATATCGTTCTTTATCGAGCCCCTATGGGACAAGTGCAGGGAGGTGACAAATGAAAAATGATGGCAATGAAGTGATGATATCCTGGAATTATCAGTCCAGAAAGCAAGGATACAACAAGTACCTTTTTTCAGCTCATCCTCAATTACAGTCACCCTAGCACTTGAGTCCATCGATGCAGAAGCCAGAACCCTGGGTTCAAAAAACAACAACACCCTTGATAATTATAATCAATATTCTTTTAGTGATATCTTATAATGTCAAATGGATCTATTGGATTGACACCTTGAATCGTGAGAAAAGCTCAATGCAGTTACAAAACCAAGGTGTGCCTTCTTAACTATCGTATGAACTCGCATGCTGGTTGAATTTATGATCAGAACATCTCCCTGAGTTGTACCACTACATCAATAATAAAACAGAAACTGTTACTCAAATGTATTAAAAAGACAACACCTTCAGATTACCCTTCAAATATAAAAGTATGCATATTTATCTTTGAAAATAAAAAAAGGAAGGCATATTCCAGAGTAGCCTAGTCACCAAGGTACAGAAAATACATATTAGGTTGAGTTTAGGGTTTAGATTCAACGTTTCTTTTTAGGCCTCAATTACTAAGTTTTTTGTTTGCAATTATTCAGTAGATGAGATTTTAAGAGATTAGAGGCTGTTTTGTAGGGTGATTCCTTGTTATATTGGGCTTTATTATTGTTATTATTATTCAAATTTGGGCTTTCTACTTTGTATGCTTTTTTAATGCGTTTTTTTTTTTGGGTAGGAAACGGTAACTTTCATTGATAAATGAATATTACAAAAAACGACAATCGAAAAGTTACAAAAATGTCATTTCGATGTTCGGAATATAGAATAATTACTAATGTTGAAAGATTTATCGAGACCATTTTTTAGTCATCAAGGGACAAACAGTTGAGAGATATGACAAGAATTTTTCTGATAAATGAAAAGGTGAGATGAGATTTAATGGAAGAAAACGTAATTAGTTAAAAAATGTTTGCATTAACAGGTTGAAGGCCTAAAAGTATGAAACCACAAGTATGGGTTGATAGACTGAGAGGGGAGTGAGGAGGAGGAGGAGGGAGGGTGGAAGGGGGTAATGGTTGAAATGCTCAAAGATATGCCATGCATGCATAAAACAGAGTCCATAGTTTTCTTCTAACTAACTAATAGATCTTTGATTCTAACCATCATGGAGTGGCTCAAGTGGTCAAAGAGGATCTTGGGATGCTTAGGGTGATGGGTTCAATCCATTGTAACCACCTACCTAGGAATTAATTTCCTACAAATTTTCTTGACATCCAAATGTTGTAGGATCAGGCGGTATATCACGTGACATTAGTCGAGGTGCGCGCAAGCTGACCCGGATAGTAACGGATATCAAAAAAACGAAAGATCTTTGGTTCTCTCAACGATGGGACAGGTTGAGTAACAAATCTCACATAGCAAAGTAAATCATGGGCAACACACAACGTTTGAACAGCCTACAAGGTCAGAGCTGGTATTTTTCTTCCCATTTAATGGTATTTGACATTTTCTGAAGTTCTTAACACGATCATCAGAATGAGAGACATGACTGCAATGTTTGAATACCAAAATAATAGATCTTTCAAGAAGATAAAAAAATAACTAATTTTTTCTTTTTTTTAAAACAATGTTACCACGACCGTCCCTAGGCCAGACACCGGAGACATCGAAGGAGTAATGTCACAGGTGAGTCTCGAACCTGGAACTTTGAAGGGAGCATACCTTCAAAGCCCAAATCTTCAACCACTGCGCCACTCTTTGGGGACCTTTGAAAACCATTTTGTGGTTCGTATCCAAAATATTTTTTAAAAAAAATCATTTTGTGATTTCAGATCAGTTTGGCAGCTCTCCTTCCTTCTCTTTTGGCTTATGTCGTCTGCTATCTGATAGGGAAACAAAGGACGTCCTAACCCTCTTATCTTTGATTGAGGCGTTCGTCCTTAGACGGAGAAGATGGGTATTTATCTTTTGGGTGCTAATCTCTCTAAGAGTTTCTCTCATCGTTCATTTTTCTAGAGCTTGTTGGATCCCTCTTCAGCCAATGAATCATGTTTTTCTAATTCTTCGTTTGGCAATCATTCACGAAAGAATAATACCTTAGATTCGATTATGAGGGAGATATCTTCTTTGGTTGGGCCCTTTTGTTGCATTCTTTATCGAAGAGCTAAAAAGGACCTTGATTTTCTGTTTTGGGAAAAGGGGATGTTCTTGTGGCTGGCTTGAGTTTCTGTTGTTTGTGTTGTTTGTGGGGCTGTGGGTGAGAGAATGAGAGAAATAGTTTGACTTTTTAGAAGGTAAGAAAGATCCTAGTAATATGCACTCTCATGTGAAGTTCTATGTTTTTTTTTTTTTGAGTCAGTAACACAGTTATTTTGTAATTATTCCTCAAGTCTCATTTGAATTGACTAGAATCTCTTCCTTTAGTGGAACTCCCTTTTTTAGACTTGGAATGCTCGTGTGTTCTTTGCTTTCATTTTTTCTTAATGAATGTTTGATTCTTTATACAGCAAAAACACACACAAAATCAACTAATAAAAAGATTGTATCACTTCATATTGACGAAGGGTCTTGGTTGAGTTCAAAATCTTAATATATCCACAAGAAAAGACTATATATCAAGCAGGAGATTCAAGTGATTTATTAAAATAAAACTAAAAAACTACGGGAAAGGAATAAGCATAAAGGAAGCCTCCAAAAGTACCCAGCTCAATTACACAATAGGAAAGCCCCACAAAGTCCAAAAGATTCCCACCATAAACACAGCCTATAAGAAAAAGCCATATAAGAAAAAGCCATATACTTCCAAAGCAAACGAGACGGGTTCATATATCAAAGGCATACAGTAAAGAGCTAATGTAGATGCAAGTGTCTATAATGCAACATAAAAGTCACATCTTCCAATAATAAAAACAATTATTTGCTCACATTTTCTTTTGGAAGAGCAGTTACTACAGTTGATGAAGTCACATCCCACACTCTACAAGGGCCACCTAAGGCGACGAGATATTTGCCATCAGGACTGCAAACATAAAATCACACCTATCACCATAACTTCATCAAACAAAAGGAGTTTACGTAAACTAACAACATACATGTATTTATTTATTTATTTTGGATAAGAAACAATTTCATTCATTTATGAAATTACAAAATAAGGGGATAACCTAGGGGAAGAATAACAAAAGATCTCTCCACGTAGAAAGAAGGGAGGTTGTTGAATCATATTAAATCATCAATTAACCAAAAATCATAGGTTGGGGTAAATTTGATGATATCAACTAACACTCTCTCTCAGGGCTTGAGAACAGGAAGAATGTGCAATAAGTGGAAAACAATATATGTATATAATTTTTTTTATAGGAAACGAAAACCTTCATTGATATAATGGAAAGGTTACAAGGGGGAGGAGAAAGCTGTAAGTAGCGAGTTACAATGAAGAAGAGAGAAGATGGAGATGGGTGTACAACATTCTAACAAAGAAAAGTAAGAAGACAGGGAGTGTGTAGGTGAATCGGAACCGGGTTTGTTAACCGGTCCGGTGAGACAACCCGGTTCGGTGCCACTACCCAGCTGGTTCGAGCGATTTCTCAAACCAATCTAAGCCGAGCTGGCTGGACCGCCATCATCCATTTTAGGGTTTCCTCCTTGTCTCGAAACCACAAAATCGTCCGCCGCTGCTTTATCTTTGAATCCAAAATGGTCGCCACTTCAAATCAGAGTTTGTTGGAGAAGCAGGATGTTGAACACCACGAGAGAAAGGAGGTTGTTCGAAGAATGAAATCACGTTTGTATCGTAGTCTTTAGGATGGTTGGAGAAGGTCGGTGGTTGTGGAGGAGGTGGATGTTATGAGAAGAAAAAGAAGAAATAGAAGAAGAAGAAAAACCAAGTTTGTATCGTGATTTGTAGGATGGTCGGATGTTGTAGGGGTGGAGGACGATCGGAGAGGTTTTGGAGAGGAGAGGTTGCAGAGTAGTAGGAGAAGATGGAGATGAGAGCAGATGTGGGAAAAGAAGAAGATGAAGGAAGAGAAGAAGGAGAGTCGGGGATAACCCCTTTGTGACAAGAAAAAGAAAAAGAAAAAAAAAAAAGAAAGAATGAAGAAGAAGAAGAAGAATAGGATAGAGAGAAAGGAGCAGGCGTTAACGATGGGCTCCCCCCGAAAATCGGCGCCGGAGGAAGGAGGAGAAAAGCTAGGGTTTTAGTGAGAAGTGGGAGAATTTGAAAACAAGAGAGAGAAAAAAAAATTAAAATAAATTATTTTTTTTTAAGTGGAAAATAATATTAATTGGGATGAAATGACGTCACATGGATTTGAACACATGACTTCCTACTTTGATGTTATGTTGAATCATATTAAATCACTAATCAAACAGATAGATTGGAGTAAATTTAATTATATCAACCAATAACGGTATAGTGATAAGATCCAAGATCCCTTGATATGAAAATATAAGGAAAACTACGATATAGCCAAGTAATTAGAGGCACTTGGACCCTTCCTTTCTTGAGATCGCTCGAGCCCTAGAATTCACTCAATGCAACCATACCATATATATATAGTAATGAAAGAAGGGACAACAACATACATGTATTAAGTTATCTAATATATATGCAGGAGCTATTAAGGAAAATAAATAATAACATTGCAGACCTGAAATCTAAGCCCTTCACAGTAGAATGGGCACTGGACTCATTGAGAACAATGTCCAAGCTAGGCCACTTGAATACCCTTAAATTGCCATTCTGTACTGCATTAAAATCAGAGAATAATAATGCAAGCTACTTCTGGATAATAATCAAACATCCTACAGCATAGCAATGAAATAGAAGCCTAAGACAACAAAATGGCCGATCATATGACAAGCTTCAAGGGGGAAAATAAAGAGGAAATAAATGCCTATCATAAATAACAAAATGGCCGATCATATGAGAAGCTACTTGGAGAAATGGAATTTTGTAAGCTCTTTTGGCTTCTTTGAGAGAATGCCTTACCTTTCCTCTCGTATTATAAATTGTGTGCAGCTATGCAAAATTGTTTTCTTTTCAAGATCAATCAAATAGAAAATTCCTACCTCGCCACCAGTAGCAAGCAAAGAGCCCTCATTGTTAAATACCAAAGCTATTTGCAACATCTTCCAACTGGCTAAGCACCTCCTGAGAGAGTTTAAGTCCAAGTTTCTGGTCTCCAGCGTCCTTTTGGATATCCAATTTAAACAAGCTGAATTAAGAGAGCGCAATATTAGTAAAAAATCGACACACTCGAGTTACGCCATGATATAATAGAAATAGATGGCTCAGTCAAATCAACCACAACATATGATTCCACACTGCAGCTAAATATTATAGGACAGTAACTTCTATAAAGGAAACTTCGATTATATTTTAGAATGATGAACTGGGAAACTTATTTCGATTTTTTTTTTTTTTTTTTTGTGATTGGGAAATTTAATTCAATATTGAAAGCACTAAACTCCGATCTTTTTGCTTAATTGACAATTTAGCACATCATATTTCCATCTTCTTAAAGATAGAGCCTATTGCAAGGCCTTTACATGAGAAATATGAACAATAACATACCAAATTATTGCAACTTCTTATTTATTTTTTTCCATATACCATGCATGTCTGCCTAAAATAGTTACTGGTACATTGATATAAGTTCATCTTAGAAAGAACTAATCGCCCGCATCTTTGGTTCGAATCAATTCGAAATGGAGTTAACAAATGAAATGGTATACCAGCAAGTTTTTGGCAAAGAACAAATAATTCCATCTCCATCTGGATGAACAGCCATTCTATAAGGCAGATCAGAACCAGTTCCATATTTTGCAACCTGAAAGAACAGATTACAAATGAATGCAGAATGATAGAAATTGAAACTCAGACGCAGTTCCATGAGTAATGCGAAGGAATACCAAAAGATGGTAGTACAAAAATATAGCTAAAGGCTAACAAAGAAAAAGCATCCCACATAATCCAAATAAATCTGGAAAATTACAATAACACAATTCTCTTCTTCATGGGTTGACTTTGTTTATTGTTTTTATCACTATTTTTCTTTAAAACAATCACTACAAAACATACCAAAGTTGATCATAAATTTAAAGAAAGTAGTGTATAGCACCCTAATGAGCAGAGAAATAACATCAAATAAAAATTCATAACTCATCCCAAGTGATGGTGCGATGGTCGAAGGCTTGGATTTCAAAGGTACTCCCTCAAGGTCTTGGGTTCAAACTCAATTCTCACATTAATTTGTATATCTTTCTCGTGTCTCCATTTCTTCGATATCTTCTCGTCTGGCCTAGGGACGGGCGTGGAGCAAAACTCCAAATTCCATGGCTCTGGATTTGTATTGTATGTGTTTACTGTTTTCACTCAATTTCATCAAATTTAGCCCTTAAGCCTCCATTTTTATCCGGAATCGAATTGGGTCAGGTCGGGTCGCCCCAACTCCAAGTAGCTGTCGAGATTGAAGCTAATTAATGCCCATTGAAATATTCTCCCTTCCTTCTCAGCTTCAATTTCTTCCTAAGTTTAGATGCAGACTTTCATCTTTTTTCTCAATGTCTTATTCTCCACATATTGAAATTTCTATTATTTCTTTCAGGAGGAAAACATTTCAATTGCTTTATTAACTTTCGACTTTGCTAATCTATTTTTTCCTCTCGTTTATGGAATCCCACACTTTGTATTTAATAATCCATCAACTTAAATATTTAGATAAAATGAGTTGTAATTCGCCAACGATAAGTATCTGTCAATTTTGAATAAAGTTAGAAAAATTAATTGCAACACTTGTTGAATTTCAAGGGAGGTAATAGATTAAATTGAAAGTTTAGGGATGTAATTATTACAAACCCTATAATTTATCGGTGGTTTGTGTAATTTTCCCAACAAAAAAACTAAAGACAACATACTTTTTTCCTTTTTTTTTTTTGAGAAGTTATAGACAACATATTAATATATCTCACAAATTAATCAAAATACATACCCTATGATAAATAACTTTGACACAATTTTGATCACCTACCTATTTGAAATTAAAAAAAAATATCGGAGGCGAGACTAGACAAACAGGATGGGGATCATATTCTTCATCCCCATCCTCGTTTGATCATTAGGAAAAAAAAAATTCCCTTTCATTCTCTATTTACTATGAAATTGAGAAATTCCCACCCTATTCGAGATGGGTTCGTACGGAGTCTCGACCCTATGATTAAAATGGACATCTAGTAGGGTTTAACGCACCCTTCCCTCTCATTTATACTTCTTTTTAGAATCCGATCAATAAAAGCATAATTTACCTCAATCATCGTTTAATTCACCCAAAATTTCATTTAAGAAGAAAATGAGAAAATAATTTTCGTTTAAAAAAGAAAAGAAAAGAAATCCATTGAGAAATTCCGAAAGAGGATTGGCACAGTTGCCAAGAAGATTTCCGTACTGAATTTGAGTTGTGCATTTGCAATTCTCATATCGCCGGGATTTCGCCGGAATTTGAAGGGCAATAATGATGAGTCTAGCTTATACGTATTTATCTTCAACCCCCTCCTCCAATCTCTCTTCTCTGAAGCTCCTCCGCCTCACCAAACCCCCTTTCATCTTCTCAACTTCACTATCCAATCTCAAACCCTTAAATCCCCCCTCCAACAAATCCGCTTCAAATCAGGTAACAACACAAATCGCTCACTCCCCTCTAATTCCCCTGTTTCTGATTGAAAGAATTTACCCTAATTTGATCGCAGAGGAGGAGGATCGGAAATGGGATTTGCAGGGCCGAATTAGGGACCGACGCGCCTTTCGCCGTTGCCATCGGTGCCTGCATTCTCAGTTCTCTTGTTTTTCCGGCCGCCGGCGGTGGTTCCGATGATGAGGGCGATGCCGTCATTGATTCCACTGATACTAGACTCGCTGTTATGAGTATTATTAGCTTTATCCCTTACTTCAACTGGCTGGTCTGTATGTTTAACATTTTTGTTCCTTTTTTTTTTTTTTTTTTAATGGAATTATTTCTCATCGTTGTTGGTTGATTGGGTTTAGGGTTGGGTTTTTGCTTGGCTTGATTCTGGGAAAAGACGTTATGCTGTTTATGCAATCGTGTATTTGGCTCCTTATCTCAGGTGATTTTCTGCTCTTTGGTTTAATCTTGTTTTTGTAACCTTTTAAAGTTACTGAAATGTGTAATTTTAATTACTTTGTAGCTGTGAATTGGTTGGTTAAATTTCCAAGAACTTGAAATTGAGAAGGA
>JBBMKA010010121.1:0-35746 GCA_037833695.1 Sechiopsis laciniata
GAAAAGAAGATATAGAATGATGACTTCGAATAGTGCTGAAAGCATAAATTCCCTTCTTAAAGAGCCTAGAGATTATCTCGTGGCAATGCTTCTCGAGTATACTAGAGGCACTTTGCAATTATGGTTTTATGAGCGAAAGAAAGCTGCTTCTTCTATGACTACAATTGATAGACTTTCTTGCATTTGCTCTTCAGTGGGAGAGTTGATTAATTGCCGGTAGGATGTTCCAGAAACATTAGGTATTGCCAGTGCTTTATTGCATGCAGATGCTCGGAAATCGATTAGCTGGCCATCTATCTTGAAAACAGTGGTATCTCTTCATTTCAGTTCACATAGAATTGTTTCACCCACTCTATTCTTGCGTTCAAAACTGGGTGAAAATACTTTGTCCATCCCATCTGATTGATTATAGACTCAATTCCATCAGAGATCCCCCTTAGTTCTATCTCGCACTTGAATCCCTTGCTCTCCAGTGTAATAAATTTATCCTCTGCATTGATGGATGCAAAAGTTGCACCTCTTCTGACTCCAATCTTGCTACTAGGCTGCAATTATGGAACTTCTGACAACACCCTTGTCCTCATAGTCATTGTCTGAAGGAGAGTTTCAGATTCATGGAACTAAGGTTCTTAGCAAGTTCGACTCTTCCACACAGAAGGTTTATATAGAGTTTTTAAAGATTTCGAAAATCCTTGTGCAAGGAAGGAGATAATCACAAAAGGAAAAATTTAAATTCTGCTGCCTTATTTTCAAAATTGAACCAATTCCTTCCTAAACTAATAATTTAAAAATAAAGAAAATTACAAATATGGAAAAACTTTTTATTCTAATAAAATGTAATAAAATTTTTGCGCAAAGTTAGAAATACCAAGTTTTCGCATTCCAGGAATGCTGCTGTGCAGGACCTAAGTAAAATCCTTGCGCTAAACTCTGCTCGGTGTATGTTGTTCCTGCTTGGGCCACTTTATATTTTAGGGGCGACGCCATCTTTTATAGCCTTCTCCTGCTTTTTTTCATCATACGCTTTGATGCATGAATGCCCTACCTTTGCCAGGGTTGATAGAGTTTGATACATTGTATTGAAACTCAGTTGAATTGTTTATGTGCCGCTTACTCGGATGAACAATTCAAAATGTGGTTGCGCATACGGTAGCCTAAAAATGTTGGACATTGTTGCTAGTGGTTCTCTGTTCTGCGAGCTATCGTATTCTTCTTGCAGTTCTATTGATTCTCCCATTTCCCAACTAGAAAAAGTTAGAAACTTCGTGCTTAGAGTTGTAGGCTTATTCCTCACAATGCAGATTGGTTGAGAACTTTCATCCTCCCTTTGGCTTTCATCACTATAAATTTGCTTAGTATCAATATTGGAACTTGTCGCTTCTTTCTTCTCAACAGATTCATTAATTTTAGCTTCAGGAATGGCCAGGGTGGCGAACCTTGCCCAAGCTTCTTACTATTGCTGAAATCGCATCCTTTGTTCTTCTTCGCTCACAACAAATTCCTCAATTTCAACTTCAGGAGTGTCGTGGGTGGCAAACCTTGCCCTAGCTTCTTCCTGTTGCTGAAATTGCATCCTTTATTTTTCTTTGTCTTCAACAACTTCCTCAATTTCAGCTTCAGGAATGGCCAGGGTGCCAAACCTTGCCCAAGTTTCTTCCTATTGTTGCAATCGCATCTGTTGCTTTTCTTCTTCCGCTACTGCACGTCCCAAAGCTTTGGCCTCTTCTTCTTGTTTTAGCATGGCTAGCCTGAAATCTTCCCATGAAAGTTCACCAAAAAGTTACATTGTTCACGCCTCATTAAGCACTTCGGCCCTCAAATATGTATCTTCTGCTGGTGTATTGCTGACAGCGCTTCCTTGGGATATTTCCTCAATTCTACATGTTGGTTAATGGGTTGAGAAAATGATGCCATTTTCTTTCAACAATTTTTTCCGTTTCAGTCGTATTTCTTCTTCTCAAGTTGTGTCCTTCAGAGATTGCTCATGATTATACATTGAATATCTAGGTTCATGATGCCTAGATTCCTCTGTATGCTTCATAATGATGTGATCCCCTAGCGGACAGTTTTGTCCTTGAAAATTTATGTTGTGATCTCCCTCAATATGCGTCTAAGTCTCCCAGTTAGGATGTGTCATATTGAAATCTGTGTATAATTCCTCTGCATAGCCTGAATGCTGATATAGTTGTGTTTGCGGTGGTTGTACATCATTGCTCCAATACTGATTTGGAAAGTGATTGTATGCCATTTGTTATGATTGTTGCTTATGGTAATGTATTGGGACTGTTTCCCTATTGGTTGATGTGTGCCTTGGGTCTTGGTTCTCCTGAAATACAAGTTCAACCTTTTATCAATAAAAACTAATCTCGTCCTAATAATATTAATCCTAAATAATCAATCTCCATCAACGGCACCAAAACCTTAAACTGGATTGCATTCCGGGTGCTAATATAATTATACAGTAATTAACTCAGAGACAACTTAAATCTAAGTACGACTTGGAATCACTTACGCGCAAGTATACATGGTCGAAAATGCAGTAAGTAATAAGTATATATTTTATCAATCCCACAGAGATTGATGTCTAGAAGTAATATTGTTAAAACGAGAGTTATGCCGAAAAGTAATAAATGGGTTGTAAAAGTGTGTTTGATTTTGGTTTTGAATGCTGAAATAAAAATATGCAAATGCTTGATAGAAATAAATATGAATGTAATGAGCAAAGATAAAAAAAAATAGTTATAGAAGGTGTTAAGAACGCAGGACTAGTTATTGAGTTTTTCACTTCCCTCAACTAAGAAGTGTTTCTGCACTTAGTGATTTATGAAAGGACAGCCTCTGCTGTGAATTCATAGTAAAATGGGACAATGCGAGCAATAGTGAGGTTATTTCTAACTCCTTAAATGAAGAAAAGACTTACATTTAACATACAGTAGCATACTGGATTTCCATGTGGTTCCTCTTTCTGACTCACTAGTGCGATTATTCAGTGCAGTATAAATAATCTAATGATAAATTCTAAGTATAAGACTTTATTGCTAAAGCCTTACACTTTATAATCGCATTCATGTAAATATATGCGGTCGAAAGTGCAGCAAGTGATAAGTATTTATATTTTATCGTTCTCTGCAGGGATTGATACCTATAATCAGTTAATTAATCTAAGAGTCGTGCAAGAAAGTAAAAAGAATGGTGTTGGGATTTTTGTTTTGTTTTGTATCTAAATGCGTAAATAAAACTAAAATGCGAAATTAACTAAGTAAAGCTCAGGTTAAGGTTATGGGATGCGTCTAGCAACTCCTAGGATAAAATGCGGTAAGTAGTAATTGCCACATTCGCTTCCGCTTTCGTTCGCATTAAGCTCAACTTCCGATGCGACTCAATGTAATTATCAACCAGCGCAACGTATGTAGTAGTTATGCATTTATCTCTAAACTCCAATTTAAAGTACGAAAGTCTTAATACTGCTTGAAGAACAGGACTCCGCGTCAATAGGAACACGAACTTCGCTTCGAAATCCTACTCCCAAGTGTGGGAGAAGAACTCCAAAAACAGGCACACTTTCTCTCTTGGTTCTTCTCCTATTTATAGGCTTTGAGATGCTTGGGGACTAAGGAATCGACTTAGAAGGCAAAGATTTGATTTGGAAATATCTTTTATTGCCTTTTATTGCATTTTATCTTTGGCAACTTATCCCCTAATTCTTGTGACATATTTCCTCTGATTTTGTCAATCGCATCTTTGCTGATTAAGGCATGAATCCCATGATTATTGCAGTTTATCTATTCTGCAATCTAATAGTTGGCATATGCCCAGTATTCGATTCTTTCCTTATTGAGGCTTTTAAATCTGATCTGCAGTTTTCGCATCAATGTTTCCAGATCTGTATTGCTCTAATTTTTGCATCATTTCGCATTAATTATTTTTTGCAGTGGATATTTGTCCATCGTAAATATTGTTTGGAAGATCTCGCGGTCTACAACCTCTAAAGCGTCCTGATGCGCACTTTGACCTTTCGCTTTTCCTTTGAATGTGATGCTAACCATGTTCCTAATTGCTGTAGATATAGCAATAAATTAGCGCAGCATGGAATCTTTGGTATTTAAGTATAAACAGCATTCAACATTCACATTTTACTCTAAAATGTGCTACTTTCCCTAGCCTTTTACATTTAAGCTCATAAATCATACATGCATCTGATTTATATGAATTTCCCATCTTAATGCTATTCTAACTCTAAAGTTCATTCAATTAATGCACAAATACCTTTAGAATATTTTAAGATATTAACCTAAATAATGCTATATTTGAGAGCTATCAAACCCCCAAACTTGAATCATTGCTCGTCCCAAGTAATGCTCCGTATATTAATGCAAAAGAAAATTTCAATATAAATGCCTTTAAGTAAATACTGTCAACATTGTTCTCAATATCGTAGTCTAATTAAGCAAAATTTCGTCACATGCTAAACACATCAACTTCTATCCTATGGATTTTAGAGTCCTAGTCTTGCTAAAACACTTCCCTTACTGATAACACACTCTTCCAAGTTAGACTAAAAATTGAGCCTTTCTAGAGATTAATGCCTACGACTCGAACCACTTCACTCAAGCCCTTGATCATCCTAAGTTTGCCCAAAATAACATAACCAAAGCTGTAGATTAGGTCCCTGCGAACCCTTGAGGTCATGCTGTTCGCATTCCTGCACAGGTATTTACTCATATCGCAAAGGCTTATACGCACTTAATGTAGGGACAGTGGAGTACTAGGAATCCTATGGCTTATACGCACTTAATTTTTGCATCTTTACTCACAATGTTTTGATTTTGATTTTTTTTTTTGAAATAATGCTGGTCTTGATCACTCTTTTTTTTTCTCAGCATTTCACTCTTCGAGCTTGCCCTCACCCCCAAACTTAAAATCTTCGTTGTCCTCAATGAAGGTGAGACTTAGTTCCCCCAAACTTAATTTGTTCTAATGTTTGAATTCTATGTTTCAAGCTTTCAATTTTAACCTTGGGAGTTAACTTATTTTTTATGCCAATCTGGGATTAATGTATTATCAACTTAGTCCGCATTTCAGCTAGTCCATTCTTCTAAAATCCTAATGATAAAGGTTGGTGTTCTAGATTGTTTAGAAATTTTGACTATACTAGACTACAACATTTGAGAGTAGAGCGAAGAGACATTTACATATAGCATTTAAAAGTTTCATTTTAAAGATGCATGAATATGAGCAAAAGATTTTCTATTTATTCCTAATTTGCATCCTAGCAAAGGTAAACAAGAGCATTGAACAAATTTTAGCATAGATAAATGAAAGTAAGAAATAAAGACAAAGAAGGACAAAAACTTCCTTTCACTTTCCATATCATAAACAAACATGGCCAACAGAATTGATCTCGAGATCTCAGAAGCTCTTGACACACCTGGATCAGAACTTGTTCAAACTAAACAATCATAACAGAATCCCAGACTCACTTGGTTCAGAATGCTACCAAAGCAAAGCAGCTCAGAACAGAACAAAACACCAAACTCTCTTAGCTCAGAATGCCAAACTATCTTGGCTCAGAATTCACCTATGCTGAGTAAATCGCAGAGATACTCAAATCTCTCAGAAGACAAAGCTTTAGTTAAAATATCTGCAGGATTGTGAACTGTGTTCACCTTCAGCAACGACAACTTGTTCTCAACAACAGCATCTCGAACAAAGTGGAATCTAACGTCTATATGCTTGGTCCGATTATGAAATGTAGGATTCTTGGACAACGCCAGCGCACTCTGACTATCACAATGCAAAGCAATCAAACAGTCTATATCCAGCATTTCTGAAATCAAACCCTTGAGCCAAAACGACCCCTTAACAGCATCTGTCAAAGCAATATATTCTGCCTCAGTCGAAGACAAAGCAACAACTGTCTGCAAGCTAGACTTCCAACTTATCACATTGCTGAACAACATGAAAACGTAACCTGTAAGCGATCTACGCCTGTCGGCATCAGCAGCATAATCTGAATCAACATAACTTGTAAGGATGGATTCTTCAGAACTATCTGATCTTGATATAAAAGACCCTTTGCGACTGAGCCTTTGATATACCTCAATATCCACTTTGCTGCTTCCCAATGAGGCTTACCAGGGTTACTTATATACCTGCTCAATATTTTCAATATACCTGCTCATATACCCTTCGCGAATGCCTACATGAAATCATGGCGTACATAACACTTCCAACAAGATTAGAATAAGGTACTCCTTTCATATCTTCAATATTTTCCTCAAAAGATGGAGACTGACTAGATGACAACTTGCAATGCAAGGCAAATGGAGTCTTCACCGACTTGCAACTTTTCAAATGAAAACACTTCAAAATACCAGCCAAGTAATCAGGTTAGCTGATGCTCAGACAATGACTATCTCAGTTTCTGACTAACTCCATTCCCAAAATCTTCTTTGCAAAACCCAAGTCTTTCATCTCGAATTTGCTGTTCAATAAGTCTTTTACCCTCTTGATCTTTGCAACACTGCTAGATGCTCATCCACATACAATAGAAGCATGATGAAGCACTTCTAACTAACAGATTTTCTGTATACACAAGAGTCAAAGGAGTTCTTAGCAAATCCATTCTCAGATATAAAAGAATCAAAGCACTTATTCCACTGCCTTGATGACTGTTTAAGGCCATAAATGGATTTTTTAGATGACAAACCTTGCCAGACTGACTATATATCTCATAACCAGGAGGTTGCTTCATGAAAATGTCTTCATCTAAGGTTCCATGCAAGAATGCCGTGGTCACATCCATCTGTTCCAATTCAAGGTTGAATTGAATTGCCATAACAAGTAAAGCTCTAATGGAGGAATGTCTGACTACTGGAGAAAATACTTCAGTATAATCTATCCCCTCTTCTTGCGTGTAACCTTTGGTGACTAATCTTGTCTTAAACCGAGGTTGAGCAAACCCCTTGATTTCTGGTTTTACCTTGAACAACCATCTGTAGTCAATAATCTTACAATTCTCAAGATGGTCCACCAAAATCCAAGTCTGATTCTTCCTCAAAGATGCCATCTCCCGGTCCATCGCTTCCATCCATTCAACTGAATGCTTGAAATTTATAGCCTATTTGTAGGTGTTCGGTTAAAAAATGCTCTCTTCATCATAGCAGTACATAGCAAAACCTATAAACTGTGCTTCATCAAATCTCGATGGAGGCCGAATTACCCTTCTCTGCCTATCTCTGGTAAGCTGATATGTCTGAATGTCAATATTCACAATAGGGGCAATATCTTGAACATCACTCTCTGAACTAGAAGGAACAATCACGGGAGTAGAATGTGCAGAATCATCGATATGCACTGATGGCTCTACTGAAGAATCTCTGGATGTGCAAGCAGAAGATGATGTCATATCAGTTCTCAAATCATTGCCAAGAAACTCTATCTCATATGTCATCTGCTTAGCAATTTCTGAATTATCTGAAACTTCACCACTAGATGTTTCTTTCCAAAGAAATAACTCTTCACTGAACTTGACATCTCTGCTCACGAAACATTTTCTATCTCCAGATTCAAGGGACCATAGTTTGTATCCTTTCACTCCTGAAGGATACCCAATGAAGATGCACTTCTTGGCACCCGATTCTAGCTTATCTTGCTTGGTGTGTGCATAAGCTGCACAACCAAAAACTCTAAAATGTTTCAAGTTTGTTGGAGAACCTGTCCAAATTTTATGAAGAGTTTTGAAATTCAAAGCAGTCGACGGACTTCTATTGATGATATATGTAACTGAGTTAACTGCCTCACCCTAGAATACTTTTGGCAAACAAGCAAATGAAAACATGCACCTCACTTTCTCCAAAATGGTCCTATTAACCTTTCTGCAAGTCCGTTCTGCTGAAGGGTGCCCGGAACTGTCAGAAATCTCTTAATCTCAGACTGTTTACACAAATCATCGAAGTTCTGATTAAGGAATTCTAACCCGTTATCTATTCTCAGGGCTTTCACTTGCTTCCCAGATTGATTTTCAACCATGATCTTCCACTCTTTAAATCTTTGAAAAGTTTCATCTTTGGTCTTCAACATAAAGACCCACAACTTTCTTGAGTGGTCATCAATCAAGGAAAGAAAGTACCGAGCTCCACCATGCGTCTAGACCCGAGCTGGGCCCCAAAGATTAGAATGGATATAATCTAATATCCCCTCTGATTTATACTGCAAAGCTCGAAAACTCAACCTTGTGGACTTACCTAAGATGCAATGTTCACAATTCTCTATTGCTGATATCTTCATATTTCCCAAAAGTCCTTACTTATATAAGCAATCTAGTCCTCTGTGACTGATATGAGCCATTCTATAATGTCACAATTTTGAAGCCTTCAAATTGGAATCAGAGACTACATGGACCTCGCCCTGGATAGCTCAACCTTGAAGAACATATAGTCCTTTCACAAGTTTACCAGTCATCTTGACTTTGTTATTTTTACAGATCATCAACAAACCATGGCGAGACTTGTGGTCATAACCAGCAGCATCAAAAGTCCCTAAGGAGATGAGGTTACGTCTCAGGCCTGGCACGTACCGAACATCAGATAGCACTTCATCCATGCTGAATCTTACTGAACCGATGCCCTTAACCTCACAATGCTGACTATTTCCCAATGTGACTTTGCCTGTCTCAACTTCTTTCAAATTCTCAAAATGGTGCTTATAAGGGGATATATGGAAGGTGCAACCAGAGTCCATAATCCACTGACTCTCATAGTGGTCATCAGAAGTTCCAGCCATAAGCACCTCGGCTGAATCATAACCATCGAGGACATGGGCATCTGCTTTGGGCTTCCTGACAGGGAGCATTCCCATCCTCTTCAGAACTGGACAACTATACTTGATATGTCCCTCTACCTTGTAGTAATTGCAGGTAAAACTCTTTTTCTGCTATTTCAGCTCTTTCTTTTTCTTTTCAGGTTTCGAGCTGGTTTTGCCTGATTTACTACTCTAGCCTTTGGCAAATTTGACCGATTTGCTTTTCATATAAAGAGCCTCTGAATCCTTCTTCTCTATTTTCATCTTTAAGTCCCTAGAACGAAGCGAGTCTAGAACTTTGTCCAGGGTTAATTTCTCACTGCCATACTTAATCACTGATTTCAGCTCCTTGAACTAGTCGGGTAATGAATTAAGAAGAATCATTGCTTGATTCTCAGAATCAAGCTTCTCCCCGGTGTTTGCTAAATCTGCACAAATCTTGTTAAACTTGTCTATGTTTTCCTCCAGACCTTTGGACGGATCCATTGTGAATCCAAATAACAACTCCTTCAAATATATCTTATTAGACAATGACTTTGACATGTAGAACTCTTCTAATTTGGCCCACAGAGTAGCCACATCATCAATCTCGCCAAGCCTTCTTAAGACATTATCAGCCAAATGTAGAATAATAATGTTATTTACTATCTCACATGACTCAACTTTTTCTTCATTTGTCATGGTAGCAAGCCATTTAGGAGGATTGTTCAGGGCCTTTGCAACTTTCTGTTGCAATAGCGATGCTTCCATCTTCCTCTTCCACAAATTGAAATCTCCTTTCCCGTCAAATTTATCAATCACAAATCTTGTTGTCATCTTTGCAGATCAAACTCAAAACCGAAAAAGCAGTTTATTCAGAGGATTGCTAGCCTCAACACATAAAACAACAGCTCAACAAATCAAAATTACCCAGCAGAATTACCATGCAGCTTATCTCAAAATCAGTTCTCAGAAATTTCTCAAATCTGAGCTTAAAATCATATCCATGTTTCAGCCAGTATATCACAATGATATGCAATTGCAAATCTTAATACTTGCCAACATTAAAATTCTACTTACAGCCTTAATTGTCAATTAAAACAAAAAGGCAATTCAATTTCATTAAGGCAGCAGTTTAATAATCTAATGTCAAAGTATCCAATTTTTCAAATCTTAATTTGCAACCAATTCCACTATGCAATCAATAATACACAAAAATTTCAGCAGCAATGATTTCAATTCAGATAAGTATTGCAGCATTTATACTTATCATTCAAAGAATTTGGAATTACTCCAATACTTAGACCAATTTAATTGCAATGGATATTACTTTCAATTCCATTTGTGATTATTGGAAATACAAAGAGCTGCAAATATAGATGATTATATAAATCCTTGCCGTTGGAATCATAAGCTGCCAAAATAGAACAATCCAGAAATTGTTCACAAACCAAGCAATAAAGCTGAAATTGGACAAAAGATTATGACGAATTTTGAGAATCAATCACGGTTTCTCCAAATTTCCTTACCGTCGACGCCGATATCCTCAAAATCGCAGCAGAATTGATGAGTTTCAAAGCTTAAACCCACAAATTCGTCAAAATCGCCGTCAATTTCTCTGATTCACTATCAATCGGTTCCCAAAATTGCGATTATATGAAATCGATTGCCAAAACTTTAACAATCGAAGCTAAAATCGCCAAATTAAATCTAAAAATTCATTTGATTGATGCCGATCGTTCACTTTCAAAGTGAATCTCAGAAACAACGTTCAAATGGACTTCAATCGCACTCAATGCGATGTAAAAACACAAACGATTTCAAAATCCAGAAGCAATACGAACAAAATCATCAGATAATGACAATTTTAAAATAAATGGTAGAGACTTAATGAAATCGCAACTTCAATCTATCCAAAATGAATCGCAGGAGAAACAAATGCCTCAAAGCTCTGATACCAAAATGATGTGCAAAAATCCAGATCTACACTAATCCAAGAGCTAATTGCCCAATAGAGATGAACCAAAACAAATAGAGAAAAGAAAAGGATGGAGAAGAGAGAACACCGGATCTAGAGTGGTTCAGGAACGTCCCTACTCCACTGTTATGGATCGATTGAGCTTGATCGATCCACCGTCAAAATGCCATTGCAACAAATGTACAAGGGCTCTCTAGGTCTAGGGTTTCTAATCTCACTCTCAAGGAAGAAGAAAATCCTCAAATGGAGCTTATATATGGGCTCCTACACATCTCTCAGGGTTAGTTAAAACTAACCCTCTAATTAACCCAAGTTAAACATTAACTCATCTTAAGGCTAATACATGAGGTGTAATTTACCTATTACCGCCTTTACAACTACGTTTAAAAATGAGGCTTTAAAGTTTTTATCCCCTAGGAGCCCTTCTATTATAAACAATCACTCTATACACAACAGACAATTTAATATAAGAACCTAACTTAACTAGAATTCATGTGGGGTAGGAATTAATAATTCATCTTAAATGATTTCTTTATGAAACTCAAATACAAGTGGGATGGAGAAAAGGAATTCGAAGTGTGACGAAATTAAGCAATTTCTTACGGGCTATAAATAGTTGAAGAAAAGGTGGGTTTAAATTGTGGGTGATAAAGGTGATGGAGAATTTGGAGAAAGATTTGGAGGAGATGAGAGATTATTACAAAAGTGGTAAAACAAAGGAGATATCTTGGAGGATTTCACAGCTTAAAGCCTTGCGCCAACTTCTAAGCCACAATGAACAACAAATTTACAGTGCTCTTATGCAAGACTTGGGAAAGCACCATGTTGAAGCTTACAGAGATGAGGTAATCTATATATATTTATTAATTGTTAGTTTTGTTTTGTCCCTTAGCTTTTTCAAAAGAAAATCCACTTCAGTTTTTGCGCTTTTTAAATTTTTTTTAATTTAATTTAATTTAATTTAATAATTATTATTATTTTTTTTTGCAGATTGGTACTCTGGAAAAGTCCCTCGACTTTGCTCTGCAAAATTTGAAAAGTTGGATGACACCCAAGAAGGTAATATGTTTTTTGTTGCTTACTGTTGACGACAATTTATAAATTAATTAAGTTATTCCAAAACGTACTTTGAAAGTACTAAAAAAATTAACATTCGGAGAAATCACTTTTATGAGCGAAACAACCGATATTGGGTTATATAATTATGTATATATTCTGCAGGCGAAATTGCCATTAATAGCGTTGTTAAGTTCAGCAGAAGTGGTTCCGCAGCCTATGGGCGTTGTTCTTATAATTTCATCTTGGAACTTTCCATTTGGTGAGTCGGAATGCTATTTATATTTTATTTTCCTCATGTTGACAGTAAATTACAAATTTAGTCCAAACTCCAAAAAACAATTTAGTTGCTATGTAATTTCAAAAATAAAAATTTAGTCGATAATTTGATAAAAGCTTAAAAAGTAATATTGCCGTACATAATTACAAGTAAATTAAATAAGTTAAATGACAATAATAACACTGTTATATTGAAAAAAGAAAATAAATTTGAAAAATATAATAAAATAGATTTAAACTTGTGGCCACAAGTGCACCACTCGGAAGAACGGAGAGTCCACAAACGAGATAAGAAAGTAATTTGTTAGAAATTGAAAACTCAACTTTTATTTAATTGACTATTTAATTTATATTCTTAACAAAATATAAAATAGCACCTCCTTCAAATATAAATAACTACTAAATTTCTCGTGATCACATAAATTTTAAAAAATTATAACGATTAAATTCTTTCTTAAATTATATAGACTAAATTTTAAATTTTTATAAATTATAAAAAGTAAATTTATAATTGATTTAGAATTTTTTCTCAACAACACATTTTATCTCTTGTATTATATTTGTAACACAATTTCTAAAATAATTCATCTATAACATATTGATTTCTATCCGTGATAGAACTCAACCAGTATTGATTGTGATAGAATTCAACTAGTGATAGAACTCTATCACTAATTGAATTCTATCGCTGTCAGTGATAGAAAATTTTCACTTATTGAATTTTATTGGTAATATATCTCAATTTAGATTTTTTTTCTTACAAATGAATTAGTTTTGATTTTGTGCTATAGATGAAAATATTTTACCCTTTTTATTATGCACGCAAAATTCCCTTGATTCTAATTAAAAATAAAGTTTTAAATAATATTTTTTATGTATAGTAAAAAAAGATTTTTTTTTATGGATGTTAAAATCTTAGAAAAAAAATTAAATGTTAAGTATATTCAATTACATTAAATTAATAATCATAAAATTGATAAATTTGAATGAAGTAAAAATTTTAGTTAAATAAAACTTGAAACTAATAAATTTCAATCAATTAAATATTTTATATTTTTGTACTTTTAAAAAATTGTTATAAATAAAAATTGGAGGATAGAATTTGCTATCTAAAAATTTGAAACTATAAGAATTAAATTTGAATGGTGGAAAATGGGAAAAGGGTTGTCGTTGGAGCCATTGATAGGGGCAATAGCAGCCGGAAATTGCGTGTTTCTGAAGACGTCGGAGTTTTCTCTGGCAAGTTCAGCTTTTCTGGCCAATACTGTCGGGAAATACGTTGATTGTAAAGCCGTGAGAGTCGTGGAAGGAGGGGTGGCGGCCGGCGAGCGGCTGCTACAGCAGCGCTGGGAGAAGATTTTCTTTACAGGTAGAACCATTTATTTATTTATTTTATTATCTTCGAAATATTAGATAATGTAAACTTGCCTCTCAAAACTAATTTATAATAAAAGAATTAATTCATATTCCTTATATATTTTTATGAAGCTAAATAATAATTATAATTATTATTTGTGTGATTTAAAGGGAGTGGACGAGTGGGGCGGATTGTTATGGCCGCTGCCGCCAAACACCTTACGCCTGTGACTTTAGAGCTTGGTGGGAAATGCCCCGCCATTGTTGATTCCCTGTTCTTCTCATGGGACATTGAGGTTTCTTTCCTTTCATCATTTAATTACATGTCACATTTTTTAAGAAAACAATTACATGTCCTTCTCATTTTAATGTCATTTTATTGTTTAAATGTATTGCCTAATTTCATTTATTAATTTTATTTCCCATCTCACCTACATTCTCATTCCACATCATTTTTAATGGTTAAAGTACCAAAATTTATTAATTTGAGACCTTTTTTTAGAATTTGTAAGTGAATAATTAAAGAGAAATTGTAAATTTGAAAATATTTGTATCCAATAATAAAAAATAAGGTATTATTAATACTTATTATACAATATTATTTTATTATTAATACAGTATTTTATATTATTAATATCTTATTATATGTTATTAGTAAGTATTATGTATTATATGATTAATAATAATACCGTATAATTATTAATATCTATCACTATGATTGCTATTTTTTTTTGTGTGAATATTTTTTTCAATTTAGCCTATTCCTAAAAAACTCTTACTTTAAATTGCTATATATATTCTTTCTAAATGACATATTGTCAATATTTTAACTAATTATATTTATAAATCAAGCAATAATAAGAAACGTGTCACACATTTGTTTGTAATATTGAAATTTAAATTTTGGTTTTACAAAAATAATAATAACTTAAGATTTTGTTTTTTCTTTTGAAACTTTCTATTATTAGACTTGAATTATACTCAAATTAACTACCTATAGTGCAATCCAGTGTATAAGTTATTTGAAATTAACTACAAGTATTTGTACGCTTTCAAAAACAAAAAAAACAAAAGCACAAAAAAAAACTACATTTTTTTGTTTAGTTTTTTAGTTAAGAAATAGGTGAGAATGAGAAAAATAAAATCAATATTCATTCTAAAAAATATAATAAAATAAAATAATAAAAATCAATATTCAATTAGATGAAACAAAAAACATTGGTTAAAGATTAAAATTGATATTCTTATTAATTTTAATTCCCATTCGCTTTTTCTTTTTTTTTTCTTTTCTTTTTTTTTTTTTTTTTGTAATACCTTATTCGACGTTAATTGAACTCATAAAAGAAAGAAAAAGAAAAATTTGCATACTCAATATCTCGTTCTCAAAAAAGAAAAAATCCTTGCCCTTATTATGTTGACCATTCTTTACAAACACCATTATTAGAAATATAAATTGCTAAATTATAGGCAACACA
Source organism: Sechiopsis laciniata (assembly GCA_037833695.1). Taxonomy (NCBI): domain Eukaryota; kingdom Viridiplantae; phylum Streptophyta; class Magnoliopsida; order Cucurbitales; family Cucurbitaceae; genus Sechiopsis; species Sechiopsis laciniata. Next base: position 14,926 of record JBBMKA010010121.1, read on the forward strand.
ATTACTTAACCTAGGAATAAAAATAAAATGATGAACGTTCATAATTTAAATGAAAGAAATTCACTCTTCTAGAAACAAACTATGTGTCGAGAGAAGATGCAACTCGTTTTAATAGTTTGAATGAACATTTGACAATCAAATTCAATCCATAAAAGACTAAATAATTTTGTTCAGCCCCCTGCAACTTAATGTGCACTATGCCCTTATATTATTAATTGATTTTGAGGTAGAACTCCATATTCTCTAATAAGACGGATCTAAGAGTTTATTGAGGAAATGTGCACTCTCTGCCATCAATTTAGTATTACTATCATGGCTCACCATTCCCAAATGTGTTCCAGACTTTGAAGGTACATAAGAAGCATCAATATGTTTTAAAACTTGCCCTTTTCCTCTAATTTTTTCAACTTAACTTTATCAACTTCAAGGCTGTTATCAGAAATGTATCCCCCAAACATGTCTCCTTCATATATCGATTGAACCACTCAGCCGCGTCAACACATTCCTTACCATTTTGTTCCTATCTGACCGGACATACCAGCAAATTACAAAAAATTGCACCAATTCATCCGTCTGCAAGCATTCAGCCACAAGCATTAGGATATATTGTGGATATATTGTGGGATCCAAATATCCTCCCTCAAGATGCCCGTTTGGACATAATGAGTTCTGCTATTATATTAGATAATATAAAATTCGACTTCAAAATCAATTGGCTACGAGGGAAGTAGCTCATATCTCTTAAAAATATTTGTTGAACTCCAGTTTTCTAACGAGGACAATTGTGAGATCTTAATACCCAGAGAGCCCTCTCGTCTTTGAACACAAAAAGCAGCTATGCAAACACGGTTAGGATGAAGAAATCCTACTTTACAATGTATTTCGCATTATTATGAATTTCTATTTTTTTTAATCTATTTAAATATGCCGAAGAGCTTAAATTTTCCTACCATGCTCGCGTTATTTATGCACTACTAGAGACAGAATAGGGCATAAATCTTCTTCGATTTGAACCTGCAAGGCTACCGCCAAAAGGATCGTGATCGGAAAATTTGGACAATGTGCCGGTCAAGCTTGCATAGCTATTGATTATGTCCTCATTGAACATAAATTTATACCTCCCTTGGTAAGATTTCTTGATTAATCACTCGATCGCATTTCTCCTTTTTTTTTTTTTGATATTCGTGACTGTTCGGACCAGTTTATGCACACCTCAATAATTTTTTGAAAATATCTAGAACCAGGTGATAGAGATGTGACATAATATATTCATTTCAATTCGTTATTATAGGTCGAATTGATGAAGAAGTTCATCAAGGAATTCTTCGGCAAAAGTTGTAAACAAGCAAAAAGCATAGCAAGGATCGGTAACAAACAAAATTTCTTGAGATTGAAGAATTTGGTGGAGGAACCTGCTGTTCGAGCTTCGATCATCTATGGAGGATCCATGGACGAAGACAAATTGTAAGTCGAATCAAATACGGCAAAGATTATTTAACTGCATGTTTTGCTTTAATTTTTTACACTCTTAAATGTGAATCCTCTATGGCATCTCCGAACCTCGTGAATCGAGTAAATTATTCGTTCAAGTTTACCAAAACCAAGATTATGCAATTCTTGAACTTTTTTTTTTTTTTTTTTGAGAAGTTGTAATTCTTGAATTTAGTGCAACACTTTAAACTATTGTAATTGTAGTTGGTGAATTATTAATTTGTTTTTCACGGTTTTTTTATAGTATAAAAAAATTGTATTTGTTTTTAGTTTATTTAGTACAACTGAAATATAGTTTTCCTATAAAAAGAAAACCTAAGAAATATATAGTCTATGAACTAAAAAGAAAGAAAATAATAATTTCACTAACTATTTACTTGAAGTTTTTGTGATAAAGCGCTTTTTGTTCTTCTATTTTTAAAAATTAAACAAACAAAAATAGGACAAAAATTTTAAACTCTAACATTAATGACTTTAGCTAATAATAATTGAGTTGGGAGATACACACCTTAGGGCATTTATCCCACATTGACAAGATGAAAAGTCATGAGCATCTGTATAAAAAATATGAACTATTACACCCACTAATACTAGTGTGGACATCCATAATCTATCTTACATGCCATTGAAGATGGTATTTATTTTGGATTCACCAGTCTTGAATCAGATTTTGATAGTTGGCAAATTTGCATAATTAATATTACCTAGGCCTTGCATAATTAATACTAGTGGACTAACATACGAGCATGGCTCTGCATTTAAAACACACCTTTATACACTATTTAACGTGAATCTTAATTTTGAAATTATGTAGGTTTGTTGAGCCGACTATCCTGTTGAATCCACCAAACGATGCAGAAATGATGAGAGAAGAAATATTTGGACCATTCCTTCCCATAATTGGAGTTAGTTAAATTTATTTTTTTTCATTTTGGTCTATTAGAAAACGTGTAATAATGTGATGTATTATAACATTCACTTTTGTGTAATGGGTAGGTGGAGAAGATTGAAGACAGTATAGATTTCATAAATTCAAGGCCTAAGCCTCTTGCCATTTATGCGTTCACTAAAGATAAAGCTTTCCAAAGACGATTGGTCTCAGAAACTTCATCCGGCAGCTTGACATTTAATGATGCAGTAATTCAGTACACGGCCGATTCACTCCCGTTTGGCGGGGTTGGTGAAAGCGGGATTGGAAGGTACCATGGAAAGTTCTCATTCGACACATTTAGTCATGAAAAGGCTGTTCTGAAGAGGAGCTTTTTCTCGGACTTCTGGTTCAGATATCCGCCATGGAACAATCACAAGCTTCAGCTGCTTAAAGATGCTTACAATTTCGACTATTTTCACTTTATCCTCACTGTTATGGGTCTTAATTAAAAGCTCTTTTAACAATTACAGCCTAATTAATACCTCCTTATCTCTTCACGTCCTCTTGTATAATTCTACCTAAAGCTAATGCTACTCCTGTTGTAACCAAATGTATTAAATTTCAATAAGGACTATTCCATCTTAATTCTTGTCAGCGAGAGCATTTACTCCACTTTTCTTCTACACTTAGTGTTATCCTAACTATAAACATTTAAACCACTTGTTATCCTTTTTATTTATTTATAACCATGAAACAGAATCCGATCGTAGTCCCATATTTTTGCTACACAGTAAGAATATTACGGATATATGAGTGAAAAAACACTATTTCCAATGGTATGAGTCATTTTAAGTCCATTAACTTAAAATAATATTGAATGGGTTGGTGGCATGTTGGTTTTTTTGTTTGATTGTATTCCAATTCAACTTACGGGTTTGATTGAGAATAGTAATGTACCCTCTAGGTAGGATTTGTGATTTCCTCTTTGTTTTTTGTTTTTTTTTTTTTAATTGAGAAAGCTATCGAAGCTGAAAAATATGAAGAAATTAAGTTACTTTTGGTACATCAAAAAGCAGCCATAGTGATAATAATTTCCCAAAGAGTGTAGTTTATCTTGCTTTTGGCGCGTCATTGAAAATTCATTTGTTTCTTTCCTACCAAATCCACCATAATATTGTGCCAATAATGGACCTTTGAGTGCTACCTTTAAGGTTGAGACAGCTCCAAATAAAAATTTGCACACAAAGAGTTAGCCTTTGAAGCACTTTCTCTATTAGAGGAATGGTGGACCAAAGGCAACTGGAGAAAGGACGGTTTCCATCTCCTTGCAGCAAAGAACACAGCAGTTGGGGGAGATACACATGCTTGCGTGACGCCGCAGTATATTGCCAGAAGTGTTGAGGTTGTTGGAATAAATTTAAATGTATTTTTGAAATATGCAATAATTAATTTAGAAATTAGTGGGTAGACAATTACAGAATGGATTGTCAATTTACGAGAGTAATTAAGGAATTAGTAGATTTTATTGTTTTAGCAATTAGTGGGAAATACTTATAGAAAGAACTTGAAAACCAAGTTTGTAATAGGCTATAAATAGAGAGTTTCTTCATTGTGAATTGTAGAGACAATCGTAGAGCAAAAGAGAGTGAAGAGAGGAAAAGTTGTGTAGAGAGTTACAGAGAAAGTTTAATTGAGAAATAAAGGAAAGTGTTTCTAAGAACCCGACTCTAAAACAACCTTAAAAGTAGTTCTTACTCAGCATGTATGAATTTAAAACCATTCCGATAGATGTAAAACATGAAAGAAACTTAAACATTTCCAAAAGAGTAAACAGTTCAAACATAAATATTATCCAAAAAAGGTTAAAGCCTCTGGTAAGAGATTTATTAAAACATGTTCAAAACATAAGCCGTAAAAAGAAACAGGAACTCAGTTCCTGACTACATGCTAAAACAAAAGACAATAAACAATTAAACTGGACAGCAGACTCCCATGATCCATCAGCTCCTCCTCTAGCCGTCCCAGTGCTGTCCCAAGTTACCTGGTGGAAAACCACAAAAATAAGGGTGAGTACAAAGGCACTCAGTAAGAACCTCTAACCGGGGTACAGTACGCAAGTCACATCATCTAGCATCCTAGCATACAAGCAAGTCAAACAACCAAGCAAGAAATCTCATAACAAGTCTAACCACATTGTTCTCAAACCTCGAGAGTCTCTAACTCTCAACTAAGGGATCCAGCTAGGATCTCAAAATGTGTTATCAACATAACTCTAGAACCTCGAGAGTCTCTAACTCTTGGCTAAAATGATCAACTCACTACGCCGATCGTAGACACTTGGGAGAGTACCCGAGTGTCTGGCTCTAAACTGAACGGAAGGGTGTACTGACACACTAGTCCGAGGGAGCTCTCCTCCCGGCTTCTAATGCGGATACGTGCACACCACATGGTGCTGCAAACCGGATAAATGTAGGCCTACACAAACTATGCTGGTCCAGGTACGTATGCCTAAGACTCGAAAAGGTGTCCACTGAACCATAGTAGGTGGGAGGCCCTCGGCACCCTACTGTGGCAGCCTGTTCACACCAACGCCTAAAGCTAAGGTCGTCCCAAGGTAGGCTTTCAACAAGGAAAGGACCCCGCTCTGGCAGGCCACAGACTAGGCTTCTACCATAGTGGTAGCTACTCAATGCCCGGCTGCTGGGGGTGAGGAATCTGTCCTCACAAACCCGACCGGTGGGGACATGTACGTTGGTCCACTCTCAGCCTCTAGATGATGACAACCAAACAGGAGCTAGCTAAGAAGGTTGCACCCTAGAGCTAACAGAGTTTTAACAACAGCATTGCACAATAAGTCAATTAGAATCCCAACAGTCACATAAATCATAACAGCCACTACAAATAGAAATAGCGCAATACAGGGTACAACGATCTACATGCCAAGTCCTATCAGACAAGTCACAACAGTCCTATCCACTAGCACATGCTCATACAACAAAAGCTAACAAGCAAGAACCTATCCACTAGCACATGCTCAAACAATAGTAAACCTGCAAGCAAGAACCTATCCACTAATAGCAGTTCATAAACAGCAATGAACAGCAAGAACCTATCAACTAACATGCTCAATAAGCAGTAACAAACAACCAGAATATAATCAATGGCAAGCGTAGGGTCCACACAACCCCGACAAGAAATCCTTACCTGAAATAAACAAAACAACAATAAAGATGCTCCTTGAGCTGCAGATACCAACAAGTACAGAATACAACCTAACAGTAATAATAACAGGTCATTAATAACCAAACAGACAACTGACTAGCTAGGCTATCCAAAAGCAATAGGGCACGAGAACAGAGGTTACCCAAATCGAATGGTAGGCTCGGCACCACAAGGCTAAGGCTGCGGCAAGGACAAGGCTTGACTTTACGGGCGGGGCGAGCATGTGCGGGTAAGAGCGGGCTGGCTGTGCGGCATGGCAGGATGCTCGGCTATACGGCGTGGAGCATCTGGCTGCTGCACGGGGCTGCTAGAGGCGCAAGGACGTGTGTGGCTAGGCTGCGTGCATGCGGGGCTGTGGGCGCGCGGTGCAGGCGAGCAGCTGTGACAACGATGGCGAGGGCGAGGGCGAGGCTGCTTGGCGAAGGGCGTGCATGATCGGGGGCGAGCGGCTATGATGGGTGCGGCACGAAAAAGGCGATATTTGTGCGTGTAAGATCGCTAGGGGCTGCTCGGCGAGGTGAGGCGATATTTATGTTTTGTACGTGTGTGGCTGGGGCTGCTCGGCAAGGTGAGGCCTAGTGATCGACGGTTAGGTCTCGGTGGTGATGCTCTTGGTGGCGAAAATGAAGAAGAGGAGGAGAAGAGGACAAGGGAACGATGGAGAAGAAGAAAGGAGAATAAGGGATTTGGCTTTTCTCTAGTTATTTAATCGATCAAAACACAACTCCCTTTTTTCTTTTTCTTTCCTATTTATTTTTAATTAAAACAAAAAAACCCTTGCGTAAGACAAATCTAGCTTTCCTCCTAAATTACAAAACTAGTCTTGCTAACCTGAAACCACAAAAACAGCCCAACTGAGTCAAAGTAGAAATTGCCCTAAACTTCAATAAATTATCAAACTAGCCCCTGAAGCTGAAATTACAAATATGCCTTTGAAGGCTAAAACTGCTCTAACGGCCCAATGAAACAACCAAATCAGCTGAAAAATATACCTGGAGAACTGAGAGGAAAACCTTGGCCGTTACAATATTCCTTCCTTTTATGACTTTCGTCCCGAAAGTCCTTAAGACTGAAACAGCTCTAGATAGTGAGTCCTCATCTCATCTTCCAACTCCTGGGTTGCTTCCTCAACTTTCTAACATCTCCACAGAATCTTAACCAGACTGATCTCCCGATTATGCAAGGTTTTGCGTTCTCAGGTTAAAATCTGCACAGGTTTTTCCTCAAAGTTCAAGTCCTTATTCACCTCTAACGGCTCAAAATCAACAATATGCGAAGGATCTGCCACATACTGATGTAGCATCGAAACGTGGAACACACTGTGCACTGCCGCTAAGGACGGGGGCAAAGCTAAACGGTAAGCAACTGAACCAATCCGCTCCATGATCTCGAAGTGGCCCACAAACTGGGACCTAACTTTCCACGCTTATCAAACCTTAGAACACCACGCATTTTGGTGCTACTTTCAAAAACACATGCCGGCCAACCTCAAACTCTAAATCTCTACGCCAAACATCGGCATAGCTTTTCTATCTACTCTGTGCTGTCAACATACGAGACCTGATCTTCTGAACTGCGTCATTAGTAATCTGTAATAACTCAGGACCCAAAACCTATCTGTCACCAACCTCTTCCCAAAACACTGGAGACCTACAATGTTTGCCATACAAAGTCTCAAATGGAGCCATCTGAATCGTCACCTTATAACTATTATTGTAAGTAAGCTCCATCAAGTACAGATACTGGTCCCAACTACCCTGAAAATCTAACACACAGGCTCGCAACATATCCTCAAAAATCTAGTTCACCCTCTCTGTCTGAGGATGAAATGCAGTACAGAAACTGCATTCGGTGCCCAAACCTTTATGAAGTGCCCAGAATCCCGATCCGATACAATCTTTGCTGGCACCCCATGATAACGAACGATCTGCTCCAAGAACAACTGTGCCCACTGCTCCACGGTATAAGTGATCCTATTGGGGATGAAGAGCTCACTCTTTGTCAACCGGTCAACAACAACCCAGATTTGAGTAAACCTTCTCAGTGTCCTCGGCAACCCAGAAATGTAGTCCATGGAGATCTCCTCCCACTTCCACTGAGGCACACCCAGTGGCTACAACAAACCTGCTGGTTTCCATCTAGGACCCTTCATTTGTTGACAAGTGAGACACTGACTAACAAACTCTGCAATTTCTCTCTTCATGTTACTCCATCAGAAGGTCTGCTTAAGATCCTGATACATCTTGGTACCTCTTGGGTGCCAAGTAATTGGGGAACTATGAGCCTCGGTAAGCAACTCAGCTCGCTGTCTGGGGTCTACTGGCACACAAAGACGTCCTCTGAATCTCAAACCACGATCTGGTGCTACAACAAAATCAAAATCTCCATCTGCCTAAACCCTGGCAATAAATCTGCTCAACTCGCACTCAGCTGGCCATCAATAATCCTCTGTCTGATCGAAGGCTGAACAGTCAACTGGGCTACCTTGGCAGTAACCTCTCCCAACAACACTACTATACCGGCTCGCTCAAACTCTTTCCACAATGGAAGCTGGGAACTCAACAAAGCTACAGAATGTGACGTCTTTCTACTCAAGGCATCAGCCACAACATTGGCCTTACTCAGATGGTACAGGATCTCGCAGTCATAATCCTTTACCAACTTAAGCCATCTTCTCTGAGTCATGTTTAACTCCTTCTGAGTGAAGAAGTACTTGAGACTCTGGTGGTCTGTGAACATCTAAATCTTTTCTCCGTAAAGGTAATGCATCTAAATCTTTAATGCAAAGACAACTGCTGCCAACTCCATATCATGAGTCGGGTAGTCTGCTCGTAGGGCTTCAACTGACAAGAAGCATACGCAATCACCTTACCATGCTGCATCAGAACGTAACCCAAACCAAACTTAGAAGCATCACTATAAACCACAAAACCACTTATTCCCTCCGAAACTGACAACACCGGGGCAGACGTCGAACTATGCTTCAACAAAGCAAAATTCTCTTTGTAATTGGCATCCCAAACAAACTCAACACCTTTCCTCGTCAACTGAGTAAGGGGTGTTGCTTTAGTGGAAAAGTCCTTGAAGAATTGTCGGTAATAGCCTGCCAAATCTAGAAAGCTGCGTATCTTGGTGATGGTAGTCGGCCTAGACCAAGAACTCACAACATCAATCTTAGCAGGGTCCACAGCAATACCATCTCTAGAAACCACGTGACCAAGGAAGCCCATTTTCTCTAACTAGAAGTCACACTTGGAAAATTTGGCATACAACTGATTCTCTCTCAACGGTGGTCAACACTTGTCTCAGATGCGAAGTATGATCCTCCTTAGTCTTAGAATAAATCAAAAAGTCATTTATGAACACGATGACGAAGCTGTCCAAGAATGCCTCGAACACCGTATCAATCATGTCTATAAATACTGCTGGAGTATTGGTTAGCTCGAAGGACACGACCACAAACTCATAATGACCATACCTTGACCTGAACGCCGTCTTGGGAATGTCTGCATCCCTAATCCTTAACTGATGGTAACCAGACCTCAAATCTATCTTGGAGAACACAGAAGCTCCCTGGAGCTGATCAAACAAATCATCAATGCGAGGCAACGGGTACTTGTTCTTCACTGTAACTTTGTTTAGCTCCCTGTAGTCTATGCAAAGGCGCATCGAACTATCCTTCTTCTTTACAAACAAAACTGGTGCTTCCCACAGGGACACACTAAGACAGATGAATCCTATGTCTAACATCTTCTGAACAACTGGTACTTGATCAACAGTCAACGAAGGGCGACCTTTCCCTGACATCTTTGCCAAATAAACCCAAGCTCTTGGAGCTAACAAACGATGAGCTTTCAATGCAGAAATCAACGACGAACACACTCTGCTTTGGACACAGCAAAACTTGAAACTCTGCTTTTTGGGCAGCCTGAACACGGCTTCTTTCTGGCGGCAATCAATCAATGTGTGGTTCTCCGCTAACCACTCCATACCAAGAATCACATCAAAATCGATCATAGGTAAGACTATAAGGGTAGCTGCTAGAAGCTCTCCGGATACCAAAATCTCACCATCTCTAACCTTCTCGCAAACAAGCAACCAACTGACTCCCAACAGAATCACAACCAACAACTAAACACCCAAGGTTCCAACTCTAAACGTGCTCATTTCACAACAAAACACAACAACAGTGGGCAAAACCTAAATCTACAAAAGCATGTCAACGTCAACATATAAAGCTCGAATTGTCATGACCACTGGGTGTGCCTTACACTAGAAACATCAACACCGGACTCCACTTTTAGACGAGTCTAGCATCTGCAGTGCTGAACTCTACTAGAATCTAACAAGTCACAACGGTATCTGATCGCACTACCTAGCAAAAGGGCACACTTGGCCACAATGAAAGCACACAAACTTGAAAGCTCTACCCATTCAATGAATTACACCTAACGCCCCTTAACTTTCTTTTGTAGCCATCTAGCTACTGCCAAACTAGATCACCTGTGCTACCTCAACAAATGCAACAATTGGCACGACAAGTGCTACATCTGGAAGAGTATGCTGAACTCCTGGAAGGGTCATTTGAACTACCTGCACAACAGTGCAAACTGGGCCTGATCCTAGGCCTACATCCAAGCTTGGTGCTAAACAAGCATTCCCCAACCACTTCACGAAGCGCTGATAATAACAAAACTCTAGGTCCTACTACAAACAGGCCGACCAGGTCACAACCTCTAGTGATGGCAACACCGACACTCGCACAAGAAACTCTAGGCTCATTAATCTGGTCTTTGGCATCTCGATTATCAGACATGCTCAGGATCTACTCCTGAATCTTTACTCGATGCTCACCGAACATCGCTCTAACTATGTCTCTCATGGCTGCAGCAAACTCCGCTCTGGGAGTGGCACTCGGAGGTAGGATAGTCTCTACTCCTCCTTTCGATAAACTAGCAACTGGGGCCACAGGTGGCCTGGGAATTGGATCAGCTCTGAACGTCGTCTCGTTAACTACTAGCTCGGTGCCAACACCTTAGTTAGCAACACCAGACATCCTAGTTCCACTGGTGTGACTGGAATACCTTCTAATCTACACTCAAACCACACTGAGTTAGTCCACGCTCGGACCCTCACTACCAATAACTAGAAAACTTGTAAGCTAGATGCAAGTACTGTAAACAAAACCCTTAAACAATTAACTTTTGACATACCTGGGGACAGACGACCTAACTCAATAGAAAACTTGGGGACAGACGACCTAACTCAATAGATCAGTCTACAGAATCTATGACTCTGAGCTCTGATACCAACTGTAAAAACCTGATTCTAAAATACCAATAAAAGTAGTTCTTACTCAGCAAGCATGAATTTAAAACCATTCAAATAGATGTAAAACATGAAAGGAACTTAAAAATTTCCAAAAGTGTAAAAAGTTCAAACATAAATATTATCCAAAACAAGTTAAAGCCTTTGGCCAGAGATTTATTAAAACATGATCAAAACATAAATCGTAAAAAGAAACGGGAACTCAGTTCCTAACTACATGCTGAAACAAAAGACAATAAACAAATAAACTGGACAGCGGACTCCCATGATCCATCAGCTCCTCCTCCACCGTCCCGGTGCTGTCCCAAGTTACCTGGTGTAAAACCTCAGAAATAAGGGTTAGTACAAAGGTACTCAGTAAGAACCCCTAGCCGGGGTACAGACGTAAGTCACATCAACTAGCATCCTAGAATACAAGCAAGTCAAACAACCAAGCAAGCAATGTCACAACAAGTCCAACCATAATGTTCTCAAACCTCGAGAGTCTCTAACTCTCAGCTAAGAGATCCAGCTAGGATCTCAGAATGAGTTATCAACATAACTCCAGAACCTCGAGAGTCTCTAGCTCTCGGCTAAAATGGTCAGCTCACTACGCTGATCCTGGACACTTGAAAGAGTACCCGAGTGTCTGGCTCTAAACTCAACGGTAGAGTGTACTGACCCACTAGCCCAAAGGAGCTCTCCTCCCGGCATCTAATGCCGATATGTACACACCACATGCTACCGAATAAATGTAGGCCTACATAAACTATGTCGGTCTAGGTATGCATTCCTAAGACTCAGAAAGGTGTCCACTGTTCCACAACAGGTGGGAGACCCTCGGCACCTTACTGTGGCAGCCTGTTCACACCAACGCCTGAAGCTAAGGTCCTCCCAAGGTAGGCTTTAACCAAGGAAAGGACCCCGCTCTAGCAGGCCACAGACTAGGCTTTTGCTGGAGTGGTAGCTGCTCCATGCCCGGCTGCTGGGGGTGAAGAATCTGTCCTCACAAACCCGACCGGTGGGGACATGTACATTGGTTCACTCTCAGCCTCTAGATGATGACAACCTAACAGGAGCTAGCTAAGAAGGTTGCACCCTAGAGCTAATAGAGTTCTAACAACAACATTGCACAATAAGTCAATCATAATACCAATAGTCACATAAATCATAACACCCATTGTAAATAGAAATAGCACAATACAAGGTACAACTATTTACATGCCAAGTCCTATCAGACAAGTCATAGCAATCTTATCCACTAGCACATGTTATGACAACAGAAACTAACAAGCAAGAACCTATCCATTAGCACATGCTCAAACGACAGTAAACCTGCAAGCAATAACCTATCCACTAACAGTAGTTCTTAAACAATAACGAGCAACAAGAACGTATCCACTAACATGCTCAATAAGCAGTAACAAATAACTAGTATACAATCAATGGCAAACGTAGGGTCCACGCAACCCCAAAAAGAAATCCTTACCTGAAATAAACGAAACAACAATAAAGATGCTCCTTGAGCTGCAGATACCAACACGTACAGAATACAATCTAACAGTAATAATAACAGGTAATTATAATCCAAACAGATAATAGACTAGCTAGGATATCCAAAATCAACAGGGCTCGAGAATAGAGGATATCCAAACCAAATGGCAGGCTCGACACCACAATGCCAAGGCTGCGGCAAAGACAAGGCACGACTGTGCGGGTGTGCGGCTGCACGGGCAAGCGTGTGCGGGCGAGAGTTGGCTAGTAGTGCTGCACGGGGCTAGGTGAGGCGCAAGAGCGTGTGCGGCTGGGCTGCGTGCGTCAGGGCTGTGGGCGACGCGGTGCGGTAGCAAGACAGTACCGGCGAGCAGCTGCGACAGCGATGGCGAGGGCGAGTGGCTGGGGCTACTCGGTGAAGGGCATGCGTGAGTGGGGACGAGCGACTGCGATGCGTGCGGCATGAAGAAGGCGGTGGCTGTGCGTGCGAAATCGCTAGGAAGCGATCGGCCACAGCGATGGTGTGGGCATGCGGCAGCAATGGCATGAGCGGGGGAGTGCGGCTGGGGCTGCTCGGTGAGGTGAGGCTCAGCGATCAGTGGCTAGGGCCCTGTGGTGATGCTCTCGGGGGTGACAATGAAGAAGAGAAGGAGAATAGGACAAGGGAACTATGGAGAAGAAGAAAGGAGAAGATGGGATTTGGCATTTCTCTGGTTGTTTGATCGATCAAAACACAACTCCCATTTTTCCTTTTCTTTCCTATTTCTTTTTAATTAAAACAAAACAACCCTTCCTTAAGACAAATCCAGCTTTTCTCATAAATTAAAAAACTAGCCTTGCTAACCTGAAACCACAAAAAACAGCCCAACTGAGTCAAAGTAGAAACAGCCCTGAAGTTCAATAAATTACCAAACTAGCCCCTGAAGCTGAAATTACCAAAATGCTCTTGAAGGCTAAAACTGCCTTAGCGGCCCAACGAAACAACCAAATCAGCTGAAAAACATACCAGGAGAACAGAGAAAAAAATATGGGTCGTTACAGTGTTTTAGAGTAATTGTTGTGTGCATTGTCTCTCCAATCCCGAAGCAAAAAGCTTGCGTAATTGTTATTTGTGTTTATTGTTTTTGTTTTTCGAATCTAGATCTTACAAATTGGTATCAGAGCCGATGGCAAACGTAACAGGTCAATTATCGCTGCCACGATTGACGAATACAAATTATGAGAATTTAAGTATTCAGATCAAAGCGATACTTGGATCTCATGATGCATGGGAAGTGGTCGAAGAATGTTTCGTAGAACCAGAGAATACCACCAATTTTATGGTGGCTTAAACCAAAGCGTTGAAAGAGATGCGATCAAATGATAAAATGGCATTGTATATACTGTTCCGAGCAATAGATGAATCGGGTTTTGAGAAGATTGCGAGTGTAACTACTTCAAAAGAAGAGTGGGAGACTTTAGAGAAAGTGTTCAAAGGAGCCGACCGAGTGAAGCAAGTGCATTTCTAGACTCTTTGAGGCGAGTTAGAGAACATAAAGATGAAGGAGTCAGAAAGTTTATCTGACTAAATCACGCGTGTTCAGATGGTGGTGAATCAACTCAATCGCAATGGCAGAAAGCTAACGGATCCGCGAGTTGTTGAAAAGATTTTGAGATCGTTGATGGATAATTTTGAGAATATGGCGTGTGTAATGAAGGAGTCAAAGGATCTTGCGACGCTCACTGTTGACGAGCTTGCTGGTTCTCTTGAGGCACACGAGTAATGTAAAAATAAGAAGAAAGAGGAAACGCTAAAGCAAGCGCTTCAAACCAAGGGTCGATCGAAGATGAAAAAGTACTCTATTCTATACAAATTCAGAGTAGAAGTCGCAGAAGTGGAAGTCGCGGATATGGTCACAGTAGTCAAAGCGACAGTTATGATGCAGAGAAGGAACATACGAGTTAAGCAAATTGGCGCAGAAAAGGACGCGGTCTAGGAAGAGGTGGTAGATCGAATCAGTCAAATATTGAATGCTACAAGTGTCATAAGTATAGTCACTATATGAGTGATTGCTATTCCGACAAATGCTACAATTGTGGTGAAAAAGAGCATTTTGCAAGAGATTGTCGTGCAAATAAAAGGGCTGAAAAAACAAGCAACTTAACAGTAGAAACAATGCCAATGATGGTGTACTTTTGATAGCACATAAAGAAAGAAGCGACAACGATGAAATTGTGTTGTATCTTAACTCAGGGGAAAGCAACCATATGTGAGGACACGAGGATCTGTTCAAAGAGATACGAAAAATTGAAGATGGTCAAAAGTAAAGGTAAAAGGCAAAGGTACGATTTCTTTTGTGCAGAAGGATGGATTGACAGGGTCAATCCAGGATGTTTATTATGTTCCAGATCTCAAAACAAATATTTTGAGTTTGGGGTAACTCACAGAGAAGGTTATTCTGTATTTTTTAAAGACTGGTTGTTGCATTTGAGGGACAAGAAAGAGCGTTTAATTGCTCGAGTAGAGATGGTAAGAAATCGCATGTATAAATTGAATTTGAGAAGCGTACAAGAAAAGTATTTACGAGTAAATGAAGAAAGCGAATGGGACAGAAAAAATTCAATAGAAGCCAGCGTCAAAGTTACAGAATTACCAGTCGTTGCATCAACGAGTATGCTAAAAGAGTTTGAAACAATTGAAAAAGAAGAAGAACCACAACAACCTAGAATGCAGAGTTTTCAAGAATTGTACGATACGAAAAATGAGGTACATCATGTTTGTCTTTTAGTAGATGCGGAAGATATTAGTTTTGAGGAAGCAGTGCGAGACAAGAAGTGGAAAACTGCAATGGATGAAGAGATTAATGCAATAGAGCGCAATGATACATGGAAGCTGACAGAATCGCAGAATGCAAGTAAGCTGATTGGTGTGAAGTGGGAATTCAAGAAGAAGATGAATACGCAAGGTGAGATAGAGCAGGACAAAGCGCGACCTATTGCAAAGGAATACAAGTAAAAGTTAGAAATTGACTATGATGAAGTTTTTGCTCACGTTGCAAGAATGGATCTCGTATTAAGATTTGGCATTGTTAATCGGTTCATGGAGGAGCTAGTTTATTTGCATTGGAAGGCGTTGAAGCGAGCAAAGATCAAGTTGTAGATATTTTTAAAGTCGTTGCCAAAAGTATTGTTCGAGAAATTCAAGAAAATGATTGGCATGGCGGATGGTAGGAGCATTTAAGTTTATGGAGGAGTTTTGTTCGAATAAACTTAAATATATTTTTGGAATATGGAATAATTAATTTAGGAATTAGTGGGTAGACAATTAGGGAATTAATAGAATATCAATTTAGGAAAGTAATTAAGGAATTAGTAGATTTATTGTTTTAGCAATTAGTGAAAAATACTTATGGAAAGAACTTGGAGACCAAGTTTGTAATAGGCTATAAATAGAGAGTTCCTTCATTGTGAATTGTAGAGACAATCGTAGAGCAAAAGAGAGTGAAGAGAGGAAAAGGTTTGTAGAGAGTTATAGAGAAAATTTAATTGATAAATAAAGGAAAGTGTTTTAGAGTAATTGTTATGTGCATTGTCTCTCCAATCCCGAAGTGAGAAGCTTGTGCGATTTTTATTTGTATTTATTATTTTTATTTTTCAAATCTAGATCTTACAGATGCCTCCTTGAAATAGAGGCCAAATAAAGATGTTGACTTTTTTTCGTCAAGGTGTTCTTTAGAATTGAGAAAAAATAGAATAAATTTCTTGAGCAGCAGTTTGTAAGGATAACTTATAATGTTTAACAGAGAATAGATTGATGATTACTCAGCTAGCGCCAAGAAGCATATTTAAAATTCCACAATTCTTGTTCCCAATCCCGAAGCCTACGTCGTGTGTGCGGATTCCATCAAAGATTCAAAGGAATCAAAGCTTCATCGACTGTGAGATTATGATTGGTGGATAAAGCAAAAAAACGAGGAAGAGCTTTACATAAAGGTTCACTATAGTCCAATTGGAGATCCAAAAAATAGTAGATTTACCATCATTGATCTTCCATACAATTTTGTCCTCCAAATCAGCTTTGAGCATAATAATGGAATGTCAGGGAGAGCGAGCACTATTTGTTTTGCAGATGTGTGGTGAAGAATTCGGCTGTGTAGCAATATATTTGGCCTTGATGACAGACCTCCAAAGTGCAATAGAATTGAAATCGACAAAGAAACGTCATATCCACTTTCCAAGGAGCACCCGATTCATCACTTTGGTATTCCCAATATCGAGGCCTTCTTGGCATTGAGACATACTAGGCAACCTAACATTGTTCCAACGGACCAAATAACCTATTGAATCCACATCCTTCCATAAAAAATAGCGAAAAGTTCTTTCGATCTTTTTATACACCATGTGAGGGCGTTAAAGACAGAAAGCATGTAAATGGGAAGATTAATTAGCACCGATTATAGGAGTGTAAGATGACCCCCTTTCGACAAATATGCATATTGCCAACTGCTAAGCTTCTTATGTATTTTTAAATGACAGGCTCCAAAAATCCAAGACTTCTAGGTTGACCCCCCAAGGTATGCCAAGATGGGTGATAGGGAGAGCTACTACATAGCACCTCTAAATTTTGGATAACTCTGTCTGAATGGTTGCATGAATGTTAATACTAGAGAAAGACAATTTAATGAAGTTGATGGTTGATGCGATGTCGGTGAGATATAAATATTATTTTAACACTCTATAATTCAGGATTCACAAGTCACCTGAGACTCTAATATCACAATTTGTAGAACACCCTGCTTTATTGATAACATTTAAGGTAATTATAACCAAGAAACTACACAGCCGTAGAGAAACCAAAATGATAAGGTATGAATCCCGTGATTTCTGCAATCCATCTCTAGCTGTCTGGATAGTCAACATATTGCTCTTCACGTGATTTTTTCCTTATGTTTCTTATGTGGGCATTGGCGTCTCTTCCGATCTTACTGTTCGTGCATTAGCATTTATAGATTTTTGGCTCCGCATTGAACCTTTCTGTTTCGCATCATTTGTTCTGGTTCTCTGCTACGCATCTCAATTCCTGCAAAAGTTTCTTATTAGCATAGGTTGCTCCCAATTACGCATTTAGAGTCTAAATTAATCAGTTTCCACATTATAATACATTTTTCTCCAATTATTCCCCTAATGCGTAAGAATTAGTCCTTTTCACCTTTTACTCATTATATTCACATTTTTCGCATTATATTTTCAATGATAAGTTCCAACAATGACTCTAAAATGTATTAGATATTGACTCTAATTGAGAGTCATCAAACCCCCAAACTTGAATCATTGCTCGTCCCGAGCGATGCTTTTATAGGTGTAAAGCTGCTGTAAATAAAATGCTTATTACAATGCTATGCTTTCCTTCTCTCTAAAAAAAATCTTTCTTTTGATTATTATTGCCTTAATACGTCATACACTTAATCATCCCGATTCTTCTCTTACTATAATCCTTTCAATTTTTGTCTTGGTTCTTCTCATAATTGCCCTTAGTACAACGCACACCCCTTGGTTGGAAACTTATGACTCTAACACAGCTTAATTACCCCCTGATGACTTTAAGCTTGTTCAAAACATTTTGTCCGAGGCTTATTTATTTGGGTCTCAGATCCTTCAAGGATTTATGCTATGCTTTTCGCATTCCTACTCGAGTTCCACTCATAGCCACAATTTCGTAGTTCTTAGCATGGTTCACTTGAGCATAAAACGTTCAACCTAAGCAATAGAATGTCTCAAGCTTGCGCTTTCTGGCGGCCAGCAGAGTACTTTGGATGCCCACGGCTATTCACTCTTCTATGCCTTTCATTTTACCTAGAATGTTTTGATCTTTATTTTTCACACTAGATATTTTATTTTTATTTTTATTATTTTTATTTTTTTTTAAAAACACTCAACATCTTTTATTTTCCTTAGAAACACTCCATGACCTTGCCCTCACCCCAAAACTTACAGTCTTTATTGTCCGCATGAAGGTGAAGTTTAGTTCCCCCATACTTAATTTGTTCTAAGGTTCAATCTCCTTGCTTCAAGCTTTTAGATTCCTCCCTAAAAAAGTGTACAATTATTCCAAGTTTAAAAAGAATCAGCCCCAAAACAACCTCGTTAGGATTTCTAGTAATTGATAGTCCTGGGGCAGATTAAGTTTCAGTGTATTTAAACAAAAAATTTTTAAAATCTGTAATTAAAAAGCGAGAAATCTCTTAGTGCCACAATCTAAAAAATTTATATTAACATATTTACGTGAGAAATATAAAGCATAGAGGAAGAGTATACGCGGATCTAATAATGCAAGTGCGTCAAACTTCCTTTATCTTTCTTCCGCAGAATCAACGCTTTCGGAGTTGCTGAAAGAAACAATGTCATGGAGGTTTGGAAAGTTTGGCACGCAGATACGAGGATCTAATAATGCAAGTGCGTCAAATATCGTACTATCTCTCTCTTATGCATATTTCATATACGTATCTAGATAATTGGTGAGCCGCTAGATGCAGCGTACCAATTTGTCTTGCATGTTCCTTGCTCATTTGGTGGGCGAGTAGACACTTGGGCGTGTACGGAAAGACTCGCCTCTTCTGCTACTATCGCAGAAGCTGTTGCAAATTCTTCTTCTAAGTGTTGAATGGCCCTATCTACATTGCCTAGGTCTTCTCCCATGTATGTGAGCCTTGTTAGTTGAGGCTCAATAGTGCCTTCATAGGTTTCGTATCTAATTTAACGTCGAAATAGGTCATCGGACGCCGTCATTGCTTCTCTACATCCACTTGGATGCTCTTCCCCCATTGGTGTTTTTCCTTCTCGATGCAGCCTCTCGTCAATTTCACAAACAATGACCACCTCAACAGGGCTAAAGGTGCCTGCCTCTGTATTTCCTCTACACTCGCAGTCCTCTGCATGGGCAATCTCCACCCTTCCTCGGTCAAATTCTACCAGTTCCCAATTATTCATAAATGGTTATAAACCTTCGAAATAGCCTAAGTCGGTGGAGCTGACAACCAGCACCGTCGGTGGGGGTCACTAAGGCGCAGAAGTGACTACTCTTTCTTCTTCGAGAACTTCCAAAGATTCTTTTACTACTGCGTGTTCCTCGTGCCTTGCTGGTGAAACAATTGATCGCCTGCGCTTTGGGGTGCTTGCTCATGACTGTTTATCTTTACGGCTAACAGGCGCGCATTTTCTGGCTCAGGGCTGGGAGGCAAGTCAACCACACATCGCTCTTCTCTCTATTGGTTCCACCATCTTCTGTAGTCCCTTGCGGTCATTCGTGCCATGGTGGATAGTGCGTTTCTGATTATGAGAGTAAGGGTGTAAGGTTTAAATAGTAATGGTTGGGTGAAAGGAGAAAGTACGGTGTATGGGTATTTAAAGATCAGGATGAAGGGCAGGATCTCCGTAGCAATAAACGGTCATAATGTGTCAAGTTGTCGATTCAATTTTGCGGCCATGCAATTGCTGCTAACCGTTGGATTAGCAACCCCTTAATCTGACTGCTCGATAATCGGTCGTATTTAATGATCGAAATGATTGTGTATAATTTCCTACGCGCTGATCTTATTTGATTTAATCCTTTCAGCAATCTGTATAATAGTCTAAACCAAATAAGGAAAGCTAATAGAAGAGAACTTAAATTAAAACTAAAACGAAATAAAGAAAACTTTAGAAATGCTAAATAAACTTCTTTGAATAAGCAGATAGAAAAAATTATAACGAGCATGCTTGGAGCAAAAATTAAATGTATCGATATGCATTGGCCTTAAGTGCATGCTCGCGCGCTTATTTTTCGGCCAAAGACAATGAAGATATCCTGCACTCAATATCCTCATTCCAGTAATGCTCGAGTTTCTGGCCATTCACTGTAAATTCATTCCGATTTGACTCGTTCTTTATCCATATGGCTCCTCCTGATTTAACCTGTATAATGCAAAATGGTCTAGACTACTTGGATCTGAGCTTTTCTAGAAACAAACAAAGTCATGAGTTAAATAGGAGTACTTGCTGACCTACCTCGAACATTCAACGGATCAGTCTACAATCATGCCATTTTTTTCTTTTCCTTGTATAACTTTGCATTCTCATATGCTAAGTGCCTATGTTCTTCTAGATCATGCAACTGCAGCATTCTAGCAGGACCTACTTTTTGAAGATCAAGGTTTAACTTTTTAAGTTCCCAGAAAGCTTTATGTTCTAGTTCTACAGGCAAATGGCATGCTTTTCAATAAACAATTCTGTATGGCGACATATTTAGCAGGGTTTTGAATGCGGTGCGATAAGCCTAGAGTGTAACGGCCCAATTTTCCTTTCCGGTTCCCCAAGTTTGTTCGTTTGATAATTCGGTTGTTTAGTTGGGCCGTTAGGGCAGTTTGAGCTTTCAGGGGTATTTTGGTAATTTGGCCTTCAGGGGTAGTCTCGTATTTTGCT